>JAZGTJ010001323.1:0-46725 GCA_036877575.1 Botia almorhae | reverse complement strand
TATGTAAAGTTTACCAGATACCTTTTTCGGGCATACAAAGTAAACTAGGCCTGCTAGTTCTGTGTTCTTTGGCTCATTTTGCTTCAGTCTGTTTTTATATGTTTGACGTTTTCCTGACTGTCTTTCTTTAGATTGTTAATCACATGTGACTATTGCGGGAATTTTTTCGTGCTGGTTCACAGCAAATTGTTAAACGCTTTACTGACTAGGTATATATAGAAATCTGTATTCAATCCTCTAAGTGTATGATTGACTGATTAGGGCTGATTTCAGAACACTTAAAATGATACAATCAGATAATGTTAATTTTTTTATATTTTAATGGAATTTAGAATTTGCTTTCATTATGTCAAAAATTATCCAGTGTATTATCCCGGTGGTGTCACACGGGGTGAAAGCAATACATGCTTTAAAATCTGTAATCGGTTCCTTTTCATTTAGTATTAGTTCAATTTTTAGTAGTGGTCCATAAAAAAGATTTAGTTTTATATTATGAAATAAGCATTTATTTGAGCTTCTTAATTTGAGCTCTGTGGTGATAAGGTGTTCTCTGATAAGACACAGACCACAGCATGATTACCAAAAATTCCACTGCAGAAGTTAGTATTTTATCTCAAGCCTCCATCTTGTCTTTTGGGAACAAATATGTCTGTGGGCTTGTTGGTTTCTCTTAAACTGAAAATCGAATTATTCAGAAAGTAAATTATACAATGTTCCCCTTTGAATTGAAAATTAGATCTTCCAAAAAGTAAAAAGAAAACGCTTAGTTTATGATTGTAAATAAATGCATTTGTATTAGATTTGTTTATTGAAACAAATTACACTATTACAACAGTACAGAATTTTCTGAATTTAAATGCTTATGGTTAAATGTGCTTATGGTTAAAAACTTACAGTTAATCTATAAAATATATGTAACATGATAAAAAAATTATGTTATTATATTTGATTGAAACATTTGGTTTAAAGGGCTTTGATCAAACAGGTGTAATTTTGTAATTAATCGGTGAATTATGAGTGATTCACTCAAGCACGAGTCATGCACGGAGTGAACTACTCAGATAAACACCAAGGCAGATTAGTTCATATCTTTATTCCCATACTCATGATTTCTTGTAAGACTCACTCATCAAATGGGACTTTATCATACATTACTGTTAATATATGCACGGCTGCATTGCAGAACAGAAGTGAAGGTTAGCGGGTCACTGCCGCTCACCTCCCCTTTCCCGCCCGCTGTACTAAGCACACTATGTCACCGGCTAATATTAACAAGCGGAGATGACACACGATTATCCTCAATGCCATTCCACCCCCACCCCCCTTTCCCCCCACTCCGCGTGCATAAACCCTGAGATTAGGCCCGGCGTTTGAGAGGGACGCCCGTACCCTTCACCCTCAGGGTCCTTTAGCATCCTAAAGCAGTTTTACCTGTCATTAGGTGCATGAGGGAATGAGATGACTAACAGGGGGGCATTGACATGCTAATGCGGGTTTGAATAGCACTGTGCTTATTGTCCAAACCAATAAGGAACAAATGGATGGGAAATTTCAGTGT
This sequence comes from Botia almorhae, assembly GCA_036877575.1. Lineage (NCBI taxonomy): Eukaryota > Metazoa > Chordata > Actinopteri > Cypriniformes > Botiidae > Botia > Botia almorhae. The sequence goes on along the minus strand of JAZGTJ010001323.1, from coordinate 45,167 downwards.
CTCTGTGAGGCTGATAGCGGAACGCGATCCTGGAAGTGCTTTGAGGCCATTTGGGAGCTTTAGTCCTATGTAGTGGTTTGTGGTGCGGTGGTAAAGGGTTTTTGAGTTTGACGTCTCAGCAGCGTGGCTGGGCTGATTGCTGTTACACTGAGGTACACAGAGTGATTTGTTATGATAGATCTGTAGCGGCATGAGATGACTACCAGGCTTTTTGTGCATGTGGTATTTCATCAGGGATCAAACTACGTTCTGCTCCCTCACTGTTGTAGATTTGTCAGAATTTTACATCTTGCCTCTGGAGAAAATCACGGAATGAAATTCCATTTTTTGCCCTAAATATATCTGATGTATTTGCCTGTGTTTAGCATTTTTGGCCCTAACAAGCAGCACCTGACTAGCATCGCTGGGGAGCCTTTGTTGTCGTGCGGCACTGTGGCTCTCTGCCTCTCCTCGCCACTGTCAACAGACCATGATTTCCAACTGAAATCTCTCACTTTGATGATCTTCAACTTTGATACGTCTGACATCAAATGAAAAGACACAAAGAGCGAAAGAGCAAAAAAAGGGAAACGGGTGAGAGATTGGGAAAATAGGTGCAGAGAGAAGAAAGTTGTGCAGAGAGGAGAGATCAGGCTGTAGGACAGGTTAGAGTCATAGATGGGCAGATGAGAAGTTGAGTCGTTAAGGAGAAGTGGAGACACGTCAAAAGTGTTTGTCTATATTTGTGTCTCTGTGGAGGGGGTCTCTAGCTTTATGGGGGCTCGTGCTGAATCTCTCCTTCTTTCTCTTTCTGTCTTTCACCCCCATCTAATCCCCAGGCCCAGTCATCCCTTCAGGGCATGCCTCAGATCTGCCTATGTCAGGACGATCCCTTCCTCCTTTTCTTTCCGTTTCATTCTTTTTCTGTATATCTATTTCCAATTCGTCTACTACTTTTTCTATCTTTTTATTTACAGTGACCCCAAAAAGTACATGAGCTCTTAAATAAATCGCATAAAAATGTATGGATTGTGTTGCATTACATAACAAACAATCAACACAAGTGGCACGAGAACACTTTCAAACTGAGCATTTAACAAAAAGGTTGAGATTGTACAAAAAACAGATGAAGAAAACAGACTTCTGGATCTTAAACAGTGGTGAAATATGTTAATGTTATATAAAACAGTACACTTGTAGTTACTCTACTAAGACAGCGTGCGGACGTGAGAGGACTGACTTTATATATCCGCTAAAATGATTTTGAGACTAGTTGAAAAGCTCAAGCCTCATTTCTTTCCAGATGTCATTCATCACTGTCATCTAATGCAATGAGGTTCATACATTTTTAAGTGTAACTTAATGTCCAAATACTTTTTGGAGCCACTGTATCAAAAAGCTCCTCTCGTACACTTACAAGGGCTGAAGGGCCAGAAGACATATACGCTGAGGGGGCAACTCATTCACATGTTTGGTCACATACATATCCCCCCCTCTAATTCACATACAGCCTGCAGGCAGTCACAGGAAATGAGCAGGTTCATACCAAAGTTTGAGAGTGACAGTTTGTTTTCACTGGCAAGGCTGGCTGCTGGAAACTCAAAATTGACCTGCCAATTAGCCAGGCCATTTACCCTTTTACAGAAGGGTTAGAGACTGGGAAAGAGGGAAAAAATTTTTTTTTCATTTAACGTACAAAGTTTAAAATAGAAAGCCCTGCTGTTGTGAATACTCGTGCTAGCTAAGGTAATGCTGGTGTGTTGGCATTTACAATTTTTTTTATTTTAACTAGCTTAATCAGCTGGTCAACCAGCTCACCATGTAGTTCATGTTAATTAGCCAGTCCCACAAGTTCAGTTTGGTTTGTAAACAGCATAAGTGTACTGATCCAACCAACCGTAACACTACCAAACCATTCCTTACTTTTTTGTGTTTCAAAGCAACATGTGACATGGTTAATGCTAATATTTAATTTTCTCATGTAGGTGACTGCGAGCAACACGGGTTGAATGTTGTCAAGAACTTGTTGATTGGCTCCTCTATTTGTTTTTCTGGTCGTAAAAATGTCTGTACATCTGTATGTGAAGTTTATCAACAAGAGAACTAAGTACTTCCCCATTTGGTGGCAGGGTGTGTTAAGGACTGGTGTGTAAGTCAGTGTGGTGTTGTAAATGTGATGGGGTGTCAGCTTTAATGTGCCGTGTTTTCGGTAAATGTGAAAGTGCTGAAAACACAGACACACACACACACACACACATAGAGGGGACAGATAACTTGGTCTCTGAAGATTGAGTGTGATGGACTGTCTTCAGTGCTGGTCTGTAGAGTTTGTGCTGGACAACTAGCATAACAGATTTCTACATCTGATTACTACATATTTCAAAAGATGTTTAATCATTTTCTTATTCATAAACATTCTTTGATTTTCAGTTAATTATTTGAACAAAATATCATAATTTAATTTAATTTAGAAGTCTATCGTATTGATTTATTTAATTGAAAATGTCAATACATCTGTGTGTAATGTTTTTGCTGCAGGATAATATATAGATTTTAAAGACCTTCATATTGAAGCTAAGCTAAATAAAAAAAGAACAAGAACAACATTTAAATTACTGACTTAAAAAGCTTTTCACTGACTTAACCTTTAACCCCAAGGTCAGATTTACAAGACCTGGGGAACAGCTGAATATCAGGTCCATATGTAGAAAGGTTAAATAGTCCATGATGTGGCATGCGTTTTTTTAATCCCTAAATAAAGGTCCTCTCTTCTTCTCTCCTGCCCTATGTTTGCACTCTTGCCTTTACTCTCTCTTTCCCCTCTGAGTACTTAAAAGTAAATGTCAAAGCCCTCACCTCCTTGGTCCTAGAGATAAATAATGTCCCTATTTACAAAAACAAAAGAGGAGACTTAACTATATGAGCAAATTTCAGGCAGGCCTAAAAGACTCCCCCATTGTCATCACAGCATCTGAAGACTAATAGCTTTTTCTCATGCAAAGTGTGCTGGTTTTAAGGGCCTAGGCATAGATGGAGTGAGTGAGGGAGAAAGAGAGAGGGTGGATTGGTGTGTACGAGGGGGGGCTTTGTTTTAACAATACTCCACAGGGAGCTTTGAAGAGGGGGGGCAGGGGCTATTGGAGGGGTCCCTCTCTTGCTGAACAAAGACCAGATCCTTCCAAGCAAAGAGAGGGAGAAGGGGGGTGGAGGTAAAAGTTTTACAGACTAGATCGCTGAAGGAGCTTTTGGAGTAGAGGGGAGAGAGAGAAAGGGGTCTTCACAGTGCTCGGTTGTTTATAATGTTAGCATGCCATTTCCAGTATGACACACAAACTCTCAGAGAAGTAAGAGAAAAGGAGTAATAAAGGCTAGGGTTGGATATGATGCTATACCATAGAAATGTGTAACCTGATCTTGCTATATTGTTTATACTGTGGTAGATGCATTTGTGCGCAATGGGCCCTGTGACAGTTGTAAATTACGTATATCAATTTTTAGACAAATTTTTTTTGTAAAAAGTACATCGAAAGCACAATTTTTTTGTACAATTTATACAGAAATCATGTTCAATAAAGCACTTTCATTTGTAACCAGCATTATCCAAAAATAGGCATTACTACATAGTTCTATAGAATATACATAATTGTTTCTTTAATTTTTGAACAAAAATAACCGCAGGCATTTAAAGAACATACAGAAAATTGTATGAAAAGCAGGATAAATGTGCTCACTGAAGAGCAAATCGTTCACGCCAGAATGCCGTTTTTATCATGAAAGTCCAGAATGCTTGGGGAATACATCTTATTCTTGTAGGAGGACAAGGTTAGACTTTATTATGGAATTTATTATACAGTCGCACTCTCAAACACAGGTACACACACACACAATCGGCCTGTTTAGGCTGCAGCCTGCTCTCAGTGGACAGAAAGCGTGCCATGTGCTGTCGCAGGGACTGTCCCAGCAGTCACGGTTTAGAGGGAAAGGTTCCATTTGTCAACGATGCTCCAGAGCGCTCCCCCTCTCTCGCTGCCCTGCAGTTTGGCGGCTCCTTGCTGTAGTCATTGTCTGAGAGGAGGCAGGACATTACTCACTACTGAGGGAGAGAGAGAGACTAGGGGCCCGGGGCACCCAGACTGATCGTGTTTATGAATGGAGAATTGAGTTTGCATACCGACAGTTAGTTATTGTGACAACACAGAATGTGCCCATGTAGTGGAGTATTTAGGAGTAAGAGCATCAATCGATTGTAAAACCAGTGTAGTTGTGTGACTTGACTCTTCAAACAATTTCACTCAGTTCGGAATTTGTAAATTCATATACACAGACATTTTAAAAGGAGCCTCTTTATTAATTTTGTGATTGCGTGTGGGAGACCCCAAAACTGACTGGAGCAGGTGCCGTTTTTGACACCTTCACTCTGTGTTCAAAACAAGATGCTCATGATAGGAGATGCTAAAGATACAGTGTATGAACTTTAACTCCCTGAGTGAATGTATTTGAGTATCTGAAGGATTAAAATGACATAAATATATACAACAGAAATCCTTAATCACAGTCTTGAGCGGTCTGATGTCCACCATACGAGTAACAAAGAGAAACTGTGAGACATCAAGTGGGTGGGACACATGTGGGGGGCTGTTAGCACATTTTGGAGGGAAAAATGTAGCCGAGAAAAAAAGGAATGTAAAGAAGATGAAGAGTATGAAAAGGAGAGGAATAAGAATCAGGACAGAGATCGAAAGACTGAAAAAGAGAAGACGAGAGAGAGAGAGAGAGAGAGAGAGAGAGAGAGAGAGAAAGATGAGCAGGGAGTGTTTTTTACTCATTGAGCTCAGTGTGTAAAGCTCCCAAAGCTGCTTTCACAAAGAGATTTACAAGACAGGGCTCTACCGCCCTGCATTTCAAGCGTGTATGTGTATGTCTGCCCACCTGTGTGAGTTATTTCATGCATATAAAACGCGTTTGCATGGAACACAGATTTTTATGTGCACGTTGTTTGGTCTTTATTTCAGTGTATGGAGGCATTTATGTATGAATGCACGTGTAATGGAATATGCACAGTATTTTTTTTGGAATGCGGGCAGCTGGATATCGGGTACAGGCCTTCTGACATACATACAGTAGATTTAAATATGTCTGCTCTCACAAAGGATTGAAAAGGGCCTCAGATGCCAGGAAATGTGTGTGCGTGCATCATGTGTCATCATGCATGTGTGTGTCGGCACTGTATTCAGGGGGTAGTTCCACATACAAAGGGGCCTCCTTAGCTTTCAGAATTATTTATGTTGTTTGGCTTTCTGTGCTACAGTCTAAGCACTTGTCACCTCCTATTAGACTGAATGACTTTACTGAACTCAGCCGAGATCTTTCCAACTCATCCTACCAAATCCCTCTCTGCTGCTGAGATGGCATCTCAGGTCTCTGAGAGGATAAACACTTCACTCACTATATTACATCTTGCGGGTTCACATGTTTGGAGTTTTTGTTGCTCAAGTGATGTTTGGTCCATAAATGCTCATAGATCAAAACAATCACAGAAGAATTGACATTTATTGATGCATATTTATACTAGAAGAAATTCACACACCCTAAATAAACACTTTTGATGGCTGAAGACTATACCTGTTGTTAAATATCAGTCTTGCATAACTGCAATTATTGTTCTGAAAGTTACACCCATTTTAAAGGAATGTTATGGGTTCAACAGGAGAGCATTTATGGTATGCTGTCAGTTATAACATAAAATATGTTATGGAGAGGTTGTGCTTTCATAGGTCAGGAGATTTGATGGAGATCTCAGTTGTTTTTCATTTAAGTATTGACTTTTCTCTGAGTTTGTGACATTGTTGAGATCATTCTGAAACTCTAATGGAGACATCTGTGAGATTTCTGGGTCTTTTCTGAGAGAAAAGATCTGAGACACGGGGGACTTGAGCAAAGTCAGTGTGATAAAATTGCTTAAAAATGAGGTACAAGCCATTGACATAATAATTGCCAGAGTGTCACATATGCTAGCAATGGAGCCTAACTATTCCCCTTGAACCTGAAAAAAACCCTTTTACTCAATATTTTTTTATTAACAAAATTGTGTTAGTTCATTTTGATATTCTGCAAGTAATTTAGGACATTTTAATTCTGCTGAAGAAGCATGAGATCTTTTTCCCGCTGGTTAAACTACGGGAATGACAGGAAGTGGCATATGTTAATGGTGCAGTTATTGGGAGTGTGTTTATATGATTAGAGAGTAAGAGGTCAAGATGAGAGTCGAGCTGAAGTGATTTGTCTTCTCGCTTAGCGAAAGGAGATCAATGCAAAGTGCCTCTCGCACGCTCAACAAGCCATGTAAACTCATTAACTCCCAGAGACCTGTCCCTGTTTTTTACATACACACACACAAACACGACACATCGGTGAAATTACCAGTGTAAGATTAGGTTAATGTGTTAATGAGTGGGTGTCTGTGTTTTCCTAATTTGATTGTGTCAAAGTGTGTGTAGAGACACTGGTTTGCATGAATGTGTGTGTGTAGAAGACATAGTTAATGGTTTTCTATCATTGCACATATGTTTTGCACACCTGTTGGTGATTGATAGAGTAATCTTGTGGCATGCTGGGTAGCACTTGTTCAGATGTTGCTGTTGTGTTGTATATATGCGTACATGTTTTGAACACACCAGTGTGTAATTTCCACAGCATTAGCGTCACCAGGGCGATTTGCAAAATTAATGATTGTTTTCAGACTGGCTCCTGAACAATCCCAGATGGGTTTTGCAAACAAACAAACAAAAAATACGTTAGATTAGCATATTGATTTCTGAATTATTAGAACATAGATGGCTTTAAGAAGGTTCTCTTTTTCACAAGGTTCTCTTGTGATTAGGCACATTAGAACCATTTTTGGGTTTTTATGGGGCCTTGATTTAATAAGACTGCAATAGATGTCAATGTGTGCATTAAAACTTTCAATACACTTTTTGCTTACTGATACTATTCTTTCCATTGGTTACAATGTACATTATGACTGTAATACAGTATGCTTCCAGTTTTTTGGAGTCTATGTGTGTGAAAACGAGTATGGTGGTTTGGATGATGATGATGAAGGAGATGCTGTGGTAAAGCACATATGAAGCCAGACGCAGCTTCTTTCTCAGTGCTGCTGTTGGTGTCTTTCTGTGTACCTGCAGATGGAAGATGTCTCTGAGCGTGTGAGTTGAGACAGACAGCTCTTGGAAGTTTCCAGAACTCCCTCTGTGCCTGCCTCCCTGATGCGTCTGTCCCACAACTTCCTCTTCCTCTCACTGTTGCATACAATGACTTTATTTGCCTCAGTGTATTCCTTTACAGAGGAATACACAAACTCTCAGGCACAATTAAATTCAGTGTATGGAGACACATATTCTGCCTTTCTCGCACAGTTAGAGAGAGTGAATAAACTTCAACCCAGCACACGCACATAATCCTGTATAGCCATTTAGTATATTAAATTGTAGCTACCTGCAGATGGAATTACCAAACTAAATATACTTACTGTAAAATAAATGTTTTTGAGGGCATATATTACTTGTCCAAGTATGAGAACTTTTACAATGTTAGACAATATACAACTTAATGTGTAACATAGATGCATCCGACCAACATTCCCATTAATAATACATAGTTTAAACATTTGCCCATTTTGAGATTAACGTGCACCTGGCCAATCAACAACAAAATACAAAATACATAGAATCAGATATACAGCATTTTATAAAATGGCCCCGTGGAATATACATTATACATTCCAGAGATCATTTATCACTTAATATATTACACTTTTCTCTGTTATCCCTCTTTCAGAATTTCAGACAACTTTATCTGCTCTGTGTTTCAGAGGTTGGTCACCGTTTTTCGCTTCTCTTTCTCCATGTCTTTATCTTTGTGTATGTTGAAACTAATGCATTCCCTTCGTTTGACCTTTCCTCTTTCCCCTCTGCTCTCATTCATCCATCTCTCTCTCAATCTCACTTTCATTTTCTTCATTTTGTATTCAGCCCTCTATGGACACCCCCCCCACTGCCGTGCACCCACACCCCCAACGACAGAGCTGTATACTGCGGTATGACTTCATCTAGTCTAAGTTCTGGGTTGTAATAAGCTGTAAATGACGAGGCTGCCAGAGTCTGTATAGGAATTAATAAGACTAATAGAGCATGCCTGTGGGGGCAGCAGCCTGTCTTTAAGTAAACATTATGACTTCTCCAGGGGGCCTGTTTAAAGGAGAGGGGGCTGTGGGGCTTGATGAATCATGAAGCTGTGGGATAATTTGCTCTCTGATTCTTCACCAATGGGACTAATAAGGGCTTTCTGCTTTATCTGTCTGATTAGATAAGGAAACAAATGTTTATAAATCTGTGTGTTTAAACAGTACATGCAGAACTGTGTGTGTCTGAAATTTAGTTTTTACGAGTAATTGAAACGCAGAGCTGATTAAGAACCACAATGGACTTCTTTTTAATGCTGTTTTTTTTCCTAGACAGCAATGAAATTAAATGGAGACTTTTGCCAGGGTCTCCTTTCTCAGATATTTCTGTAGAGGAAAAAGACCTCAGCAATCTTGAGTGTGTCTCCTCTAGAGTTTCAGAAGAGATCTTAACAATGTTACATTATATGCTCAGAAACTGAGCACACCAAAACCTGCAGTCAGAAGAGAGATTTCAGTATAAGCTCTAACATTTTTCTTTAATTTCTCTCTTTATAACTTTTACTGTATATCAAGAATTGTCCCATTGTTGAGTCAATTGTCTCATTTTTGAATTATCTCATTTTTAAGTCATATGTCTCATCTGAGGCATAGTTGATACCTAACTGAAGATTCCATTAAGTTTCTCAAGTAATAAAGAAGCAGCATGATTAACATGTTCTCCTGTGTTCTCCAGGATCATCGGTTGATGTATAGTCAAAGTAGATCAGTTATATATGTGAAGATATATATCAGATATATGTGAAGCACTACAGCTGTAAGCGAGCTGCTGTTCTGAGGTGAACAATACCTGTTGTGAGTTTTTGAGGTACTGAGATGTGACAGGTACTGAGGTCTGCTCCAGGACCTTGGGGAGAAGAGCAGGAGACCCCCTCTAAAAGCCTTAGCAGCCTCACCACATCTGCGTTTGATCTTAGTCAATGCAAGTATTGTGTGTGTATGAGATGCAAGATGAAGCGAAAGATGGGCTGCTGGAAGCTTTGCATCAGCAAAGGAAACCCTCTTTCTCTTCAGCTACCTGAACTTTACCTGCCTAATATTCACACACCACCAAACACAAATGTGTGTGCACACAAACAGTGGATGGAGACTGAGAGGAAATCTCTCTTCCTCCACACTTCTGAATGTTCAGTGTGACATCTTGAGTTTGCCGCTTTTTATTAGGGTGCTAAGAAGTTACAGTGGTTCCAATATTTTACTGCATTATGATACTGTAAATATGCGCATTTATGAATATGACCTATAAGAAAATTAAAAAACAAAGTGTGGCGTTTTGGGAGTGTGATGGGAAGCTCAAAAGATTGTATTGACGTTTTGGGCAAGATAAAAATTTACAGAATTTGACATTATACCCTTTACATTCTTTAATTTCATAAAATCTATAAATGCAAAGATTTTAAATAAATAATCTTCTTTGTTTGGTGCAACTAAATTGAAAATATGCATGCAATGCATTTTGTGCAAACATTAATTTAAGCATTGCACAGTAGCAGCAACAGCATCTTTGTTTGATACTGTATGTAGGGAAAGTGTACTAAAAGTTGTTATAGTATTAAATTATTGCAGAGATTGTTTAGATGCCGTTTGAGAAACTGGCCATGTTGCTTTATCAGGCTTTTCGGCTTCCTTACAAACCCTTCAGGCTTTAAGTTGGTCGTTTTCAGTTCATTTGTCCACGCACTATAGACCCTGAATGAGATTTTAAGAGTTTAGTGGCTTTCAAGCAAACAGCTGAACTTGCATTTTCCCCTTTCATTTGTCTGAGAGAATAAAGCATGCAAAGCATCAGACATGAGCTCTGTGGCACAGCGTGGAAATGAGTCTTGTCAGGAGTGTTTGTGAGACGACTACCCAACAGAAACTTCTCTTCTCTAGGGGGAAGTAAAGGAGAAAAGCCCTCTCCTTCATTTCACAGCGTCTTTTGGGTCTCTTGTTCTCCATGTCTCGCCTCTCCTTCTCAGCTTACAAACCAATACAGGGCAGTACAAACAAACAAACAAGGCAGCTAATAAGCCAAGGAGCCGGTGCTCGCTAGAGGTTTAGTATTGTCGCGCGTTCTTTATACCGTTCTTATCTACTGAGCAGCAAGCGCAAAGAGAAACCGTGTAAGTATTAAGATTACATTCCTGCGTGTTTGTTACTCAGGAACGTAAGACGCGGTGGGCTCAATCGACAGTGAAAGACATTTGTGGTCCCTCTCCGGTTCTTCTAAAGCATCTTAAGTGGAAAAGGTTGTAAGACACTTTGCGTAAAGACATTGAGGGAAAACTAATCTTATTAGCACACCGTGCTCAGTGCTTACTGACGGACTGCACTGCTGGGACGAGGGCTTGTCCTTGAAGCACCCTATTTTTTTCTCCCATACCTTTCTACTGTTCTGCCTCAATATCATTACATATTTATCAACAACAGAAAAGCCTAGCTAGATGGTTGGGGCAGTGGATTGCAGCGATAGCTGATTGCAAAGTGTTTTAAAAGTAATATTTTAGCATACTCTGTTACCTGTTAATAGCTTTTTAAATGAGCAGGTAAATACGATGATTCCACGAATATCATTGGATTGGATGTGTCCCCAAGTGCAAAATAAGACATCAGTCTCTATGGTCTTACCTAACTTGTTAATTTTAATGGCAAATATGTGCTAAAATATTTAAGCATCTTCTATCAACAGAATCTGTGGCTAGCTGTTGAATACCACTTTATAATTTTGACTCATGCCTTAGTTTGTATAAACGAAACAAACAAAAAAGTGTTTACTTTTTGTATTATACCTGCCTGCAATAAAATGAGTGAAAACAAGTTACATATAATATACTAAACTGTTTGTCCAGCATATGTGACACAGTATACACATATATTCAACACACATATATATTTATAGAAACACATATTCCCCATCCCTCTATAATAGTATTTGCACAGCTGTAAGTGTAAGGTTTTCTCAGGGTGCCACAAAGCATCTCTCTAGTAATCTTCACCCAGTTTTGCACCCTAAACCCTTTATTTCAAAAACCAAAACCGCAGATCTGTCATACATAAATATAAAGCAGTATTTTAACTATAGTCCGAACCTTAGCATTATTTTATAATCAAGAATGTGCATGAATTGAGTTATATTGACTCGATCTCATACCCACTCCACCCAAAATCTGTTCAGTTGACCTTTGAATTTATACTCTAATCCTCTCACCTGCACACCAGAGACTGCGAATCCAATCCTAAACCCCCCATATAGAAACTGCATACTTTATAAAAAGTATGCAGGTATGAGATGCATGCAAAACCTTTTAAGGTGAAAAGAAACACCTGAAATAAACAAATTTGAATTTTGATCAAGTCACTTAATGAATCAGAAGTGCTTTTCAGTTTTGTGACTTTGACGTACATTAACAACTGACTTTCAACTTCCTGCTTTTGTCACAGGAGCGTATAATTTATGTTAAATTGATTTGCTTAATGTGCTTAAAATAAGACTTTTCTCCTTTGGAGAAGGCTGAATTGTGGTATTTTAAACCTGGTTAATCGCTTCTCTTTTTGTGAGAAAGGATTATAACCTAGCACACAGACTGGAACACTCTCTCTTTCCCACAGCTAATTGGGTGTGGGACTCTGTCAGTACAAGAAATAAGCATTAATATAAGAATTTGCATTTATTTTGGGAAACAACTGCCACCAAACAGTGGATTTAATTTATTCTTTGTGATGTTATTCAGTTAAGGGCATTTATATGCCAGGCTTTACCATCCTCACACATTAGAACCATAAGCTTATCATCTGTGCATTTCATGCTGCGCATAATTAACATTGTGTTATTGACCTACGCACTGTACAGCACATTTACAGGGCAAATGAACATCAGGGGAATAATGAACAAATAAACATCATCCTATAGATACGGAAGAATTACAAATGAGATCTGCTTTAAATCTCAGTTGTTTCTTTTAGACAACCATCAGATTAAATTGAAAGTGAATGAATACTTTGGCCTACATCTCATACTTCTCTAGAGTTTCAGAAAAGATCTCAACATTGTACAAACTTAGGTCAGATTGGCCAAGATACGAAAATCTACAATGAAAAGTCAGCGGTTTCTCATCCAGTTCTTCCAAAACCAGATTGTTTGTAATTTAGTGTGTTTTATAGCTGTAGTTTTATTACAGCAATATTATATACTCTTGTATACATCACAAATCGTCTAGTTTTTGTTGAGTTAGATAAGCTGTTACTTAAGTTGATACTAAAAAATAACTGAGAACTCCATTATGTCTCTTGAGCCATTAAAAAGAAACCTTTGAGCAATAGTTTCTTTTTAAGCAATAGTTTTACATCTGGCATTGAGAGTTCACAAATTATGTTGGATTTGTAAAGGAATTAATTAAACACAGTTTACTTAATAAACTGTGTTTCTCCATCTATACTTCCAATCTCCATCTGGAAGTATAGATGGAGAAAAGGAGTGTTGTTGGGCGAAGGGTGGAGTTGGGTGGAGAACAAGAGCTTTCTGAACACCTGTGGGATTAGGTGGCACAGACCAGGTCAATGGGATTATGGGTGCAAATGTCCCAGTCTTAAATGGTGAAGTTGAACTGGCAACCGCCTTATAGAGCACACAAAGAATCAGCCATGGTTGAGCGGACACAAGCTTGCCAGATTTGTTCATCCACAGGATTGTGTACGTCCTGATTTCTCTTCGCGCATTCATTTTTCCTTATTTATTTAATCCATACTTTAGTTTACATCATTTTATGACTTTAAAAACTGAGGGGAATGTTTTTGAAACTTTTAGACTTGCACAGACTCACACACCAACTACAGGTCAAAAGCAATTTAATAAAAGTGGTGAGAGAGTTTGTGTCTGCCTAACATTCTCTTTATAGTTGCTTTTACCTTTGCTCTGCCATTAGATGTGTTGTATTGTAATGCGAGTCAGAGCAGACTGACTTTTGGGAGATTTTTCCACCCTTTGTGACAGATTTCCAAAGTTCCAGCGGAGCTACGAACTTAAAATAACTGCCTGACCAGACGCACACATTTCTGTCAGCCTTTATTTATCTCAATTAATAAATCAAAAGCAAACATTTCTTTGCAAGAATAAACAAACAACCAAAGTGAAATCAGAACTCTTGATAATTGCATGGTTGTTGTTCCATTTTGTTTCCTTTTTGGTTAACCAGGATTGGTAGCAGATGTTGTGTTGAGCTGAAAGTGAACACACACAAACACACACACACAAACACTCACTCAAGTGGTTGAGGATAAAAGCCCCTAAACAAACAAAGCTTAACCGTGTTTGTCTGTACCCCCTCCTCTCTCATTCAGTGTGGTTACACCTCTCCTCTAGAGATTCAAGCACTTTAAAGTTGAATAGCTGTGTTGTAAACCTCAAACAGCTACCTTCATATTACTCTTGTAACCTGCTCCTGTCAGAGGCTTAGAAAACAATTAGTAATGTCTTTAGGTAAATGCAACCCTTTTTGCAGTCAGACAGACAGACAGGCAGACAAACAGACTAAACATTTCCGTTTATTATGGCTGAATCATAAACTCACAAAAGACACAATCTGAATCAAGACTGATGAAAGTGTTTAATGGAACCATGCAGTCAATGTTTTCTTTTAACTACATGCATCTATAGCAATGTGAAAAACATGTTACTTTTTAAACTTATGGGTATGCATAGACCTCTCATATTTAACTGTAACTGTAAGTTTGTTAGGAATCAAATGTTAGTTTTTTGATGGGGCTAAAACTTTAAGTTTTTTATTCTTTTAAATAGATTAAAAAATGTGTCAATTAGTTAACAAATTAATTACAGTTCTTTTTATAGATTTAACGTCAATGTCGCGTCAATTTCTCTCCCACCGCTGACCTTTGACCCCTTTCTTACATGATTCTGCAGGCATCCTGTCTTGATGAGGTACTGAGGAATGCACAGCCGTCATGGAAACCCAGTCCCAGATAAATTCTGCAGCCGAGAAGAAGAAGAGGGTGGAGACCATTGTAGCCACCAAGAGCGCGTCCACCCGTACAGACATCAGTGAGAAGGCTGTAGCCTCCAGCACTACCTCCAACGGTACAGCTCTTCCTCTCTCTAGTGACTTCTCAGTACTTTAAACTTCTTTTCTCCCTCCATTGGTTCGCTGAATTGTTTTGTACTATAAGTCATTGCATTGTTTAAAGGTAAAATGTGTAATATTTTTAGATGGTAAAATAGTAAAAAAAAAGTGTGAAAACAAATAAGTAATTTGCAGATTGTTTTCCCCTTTAAGAGTAAACACTAGGGCTCTAACAAAACAAAAAAGTGTAGGTCAGAACCAGTCCGAGCTAGCATACTAGCTTTAATGACGGTACGAGTTTGTTAGATGTTAGATAGGGAGCATGAAAACCTCTCAAAAAGTATTATTATTATGAATTGTATAAAGTATTCATAATTCTGTTTGGTGTCAGAAATTACACACTTTATTATTAAGTTAACCATAATGACACAGTTTTAAATTTCATTTAAAAATAGTAAGCTAGGCTGATAAAAGAGTTAACTGTTGGCTTGTCCAGCTAATGAACATTCCATGACACTTTGGACAAACTAGAAAACATTAAAACTAGTTTCCATCTTTTTCTTAGCTTCAGTTTCCAGCAGTGTTGATTTATACACTTTTTTATTTAAAGTAATGAAAAAGTCACAAATGTGTCAGTACGTGTGTGTGGGTGTGTCTTAGCTGGTGATTTGTTTTTTTTTTATCACTCCATATGAGAGCCTCTGGTGATATGGCAGGAAGTCAGAAAAAGAATTTCCTTTTTTGTGGCGGAAGGGCATCGTTAATTGCTCTTATGAGCTCTCTCTCCCTCTCTTGCTTTCTCTACCTTGCTCTCTCACTGTTATTCATTCCCAGATGGCCAGCTCGCTTTCATTAATTAGAGATGGGGGGGCAAGGGTTGGGGGAGTTGGTAGAGGATAGAGTTGGATAGAGCGTTACTGTTGTGGAAAAAGCATGGATGTAATTTGGCTTTCTGATTGTGGATTTTTCTCAGTAATGCGATGTAATTACTCCACTGAACAACATAAGGTTTGTCTTGGAAAGTTTGCCGCAGTGATCATCTGGTCGGGATTCAGTCCCTCACTCAGGGGAGAGACCCAGGGGTTCACTTTTAAATGAATACATCACCCTCAACATGCCACAAGACTGCAGTTTTATATTCCACATGAACGGTTTATGAAATAGAAGGGCATGACATCGTTCACCCACAGTGTCTCGTAACATGTTTCTAATATGCAGATAAATAAGTTATGATAGATTACATCAGCTTTCAGTGATCTTCCAGGTCTCATAATGCTTTCCTGTGATATTGTTGTGATTACAGAACAGACTCTTTGCAGAAGTTGTCTTCAAGGCAGAGTATGATGGAAAACCCAAAGGAAAATTTGTATTGTTCAGTGGATGCTGTTTCATAGCTCAAGAGGCTTTATTCTAACTTTCTGTAGCTCAGTTTGTAGAGCGTTGTGCTAACAACACAAGGTCATGGGTTCAATTACCAGAGAATACACCTTATTAAAATGTAGATCTTGAATGTAATTTATGTCACTTTGGTTAAAAGACAGTTTTAAGTTCCTAGTTGTGTTTCAACTTTGTCTCCTATAATTTGCAAACAGAAATTAGACAATTGTTTGCATACAAGGAGTATAAAGCTATAACTTGGAGAAGATAACAAAATGTGGAGAGTATTGCGGAGACAATTTGGTTTCGAGTTCAAATTGTAAATTATATTTTTGCAGACTTCTGAGCCAGTCTGAACATTGAGTTAAAGATGCTGTTGGATTTCTTTAGAGTAAAATCAGACAAGCAGGACTGTCTCTATTTGCTTGATATCATTGCTGTCTAAAAGAATCAGTTGGGACCTTGAAGATTCATTTGTGATTTTTCTTTACAGTGTTTGGCTTTGGCCTTTTAAACCATTTGGCGATCAGACCATTTGTAAAAGTTGTCTTTAATGGAGAGTGTGATGGAAAATCTACTAAATAGACATACTGATGTTGGAAAGTTTTTCATTGTTTTCATAAAATCTGGTTCCAGTAAGCAGCCATGACCGCAAGCTCTCAACAGAACCATAATGAGCTATCCATCACAACAGGCCATAGATCTGCTCTTTAAAAGGCCTTACCACAGCCATAAGATAGCTTACACATTCCTGGTGTGGTTATAATTACCCTGCATTCTCTTGGTCTCCCAATACTCATAACCTCTTATCTGATGTAACCTAAACCCCCGCCAACTTTAACCCATGTCGCCCGGGCCGCCCCCTCAAGACTAACAAAAGGCAATTGTCAAGAGCCCAGCAGTGGCATTAGCCAATTGTCCCACCTCTTGACAGACCCAGAAACAGCCAGTGGTAGTGCATTATTAGCTTTTAACTTCGAGATAAAGACCAAAACTGATCCCAGATCAGGCTAGTCGCATTCCAACAGTGTGCGAAAAAGGGAAACCCCAAACAGTACACTAAAAATGTGGCATGAAGTTGAAGTTTAGTGAAAAACAAAGAACGATTAATGATTGCTAAAGTAAAAGATTTAGATAAAGTTTAGTTTTGTAAGATAGTAAAGAAATTCAACATTAAAAAATGTTTGATGTAATTTAGAAAAAAGATTATTGTAGTATTTTAAACAAATAAAAAAAACAAGTCATTCTGACTTTACCTCCTGTGCCTTACTTTATTTCTTTGCTATTTCTTGTTCATACAGCATAAACGTTTATGAAAAAGTTTAGCTGCGGTGTGTAATTGTGCAGACTTGGTAGGGAGCATTACCACATAGTTGGCTAAAGACTGGCGCGGGCCCGCGCACCATTCATTTGTGGACCCGCTCCCCTGGCCTGACAGCTCAAAGGAACCGACTGTGCCACCACAATGGCCTGATTGGTTCTCTTTGGAAGAGGCAAAGGGAGGGGGGTGTCCCTCCCCTTCAACTCACATCATTTGCTAGGCAGGTGGACCACAAAGTCCCCTGATTCTATTGTTGCTGCCTGGACCGTGAGAGGGGGAGAGAGAGAGAGAAAGAAAGAGAGAGATGTTCATGCGCTCAGGCTGAATAAATCGGTCGTCATGGGATAATTTGTTAATTAAAAAGGAGAAAGGGGCAAAAAGGCACCTGCCATTCAGAAAGAGAGAGAGAGAGAGAGAGAGAGAGAGAGGGAGAGAGAAAGAGAGAGATTGGCAGAAAGAGTTTCTGGAATGTTGGTTTGTACTTTTTTATGGATGCCAGAGTGATGAAACGAATAAAGGGTAAAGTAAGCATAAGGAACTGAGTGATGGAATGAAAGAAGGAAGGTGAGAGACAGATGAAGAGGGGAATAGAGTTTGGAGTTTTATCAGGAGAAGTGAAGCATCTTTCACAAAAAACTCTTAATGCAATTACAATGCACTTACGTGAAGTGGGTGGAGCGATATGTCACGCTATCTGTCCATTGAGCACATATAACCACATTTGCTATCTAGTTTTGTTTTGTGTCAGTCTTGTCAGACTAATTTGTTTTTATACTGAAAGCTTTACTTGGAGTGGACATTATCTACCCTTCTGCCTCTGGTGGTAGTGGGTCTTGATTTGAGACCAGAAAGGGTCAGTTTGGAGCCTTCCCAGCTTGCTTTTTATATTTTTGGGCTGAAACACATCAGCATTGGTTTTGGCACTGCCCCTGGTGTCCTATTGGTTTCGATTTTTTGAACGAAAGATTTTTTTTATTTGTTTGTTTTTGCCGATATAGTGTACTGATGTAGTCTTTAAAGACCACAGTTTAGATTGCCGAAAAGCAATAATAGTACTTAAGAGGGAGAAGACAGGCTTGTGAAAAGGATAAAAAGAGACACTGAGTAAACAGAGAGACAGTCAAAGGCATCGTGCCTCTTTTTAGGCAGGCATTTAAATGATCAACAGCAAATAGAGGCAAATGTCATCTGACAGAAATAAAGTTCCTGTTAGCAGCGTGGGCAGAAAGTAATTTACAGATAGTCTGTCCGGGCCCATCTTTGTGGCACGCAGATAAGGTTTCATTTCAGCAGCCACTCTCCCTCGCTCACCCTATTCTGCGACACCTGTGATAACAGCTTGTGGAGCCTAATTGAAAATGGGGCCTCAAAATGGATTTTCTCTTTTCCTCTTCCTGTCTCTGTCCTCCTCAGAAGCGTTCATCCTGACGAGCCTTTCATTTCTCGTCCCGTCCGACCTAACATCCCCCTCCCCACTCTATTCTGTGTAGGGTTGTTACACTAGCAGGAATTATTGAATGAGTGTATGTGTGTGTATGTGTGTGTACACACGTGGGGGGGGGGGGGTAATTCCGGTTTTCCCAGGAGGAAGGCTTTGGTAAATGTGCTGTGGGATCATTTCTCACGCCGGTGTCACCGCGGTGATGCCTGTATGATCCGTCTTATTAATGAAATCATTGATCACTTGATGGGACTCATAATCAACCGTTTTGACACTCTGTCCTGCTGTTCTGCACCTCCCTTATGCTCCCATCATTTCTCTCTCTCTCGCTCTCTCTCTCAGAAACAAATAAACATCAGTGCAAATGTGTCTCTGGTGTTTTGAAGTGAGCGTATGAAATGCGGTGAAATTGGGACAAATGTGGAAGTCTTTAAAATCTTTATTTTCAAAACCCATCATAGTGATTTACCTTTATTTTGTAGTGTTTTATTTAGCTTTTTTGAAAGTTATGTTTTAAGGAATTAATTTAGATTTTCTTTTATTGTAAACCTTAACCTTAACAGTCGTTACAAAAAACTGTGTGTAATGACCCACAAACCAAGTTTAATTCTTAGGGTTAAGAGTTTGTTTAAAGTATATAATGAAATTTGAGATTTGTCTGTTGACCAGCATTATGTATTCACTATTGTATTCTTCATACTTGTGTTCATTTTACAAACACAGATACACACACACACCACTAAAAATATTATCCTTTTATTGCCCATCTCATCCACGCCTCCTCTGCCTGTCTCCTCTGGTATTCTGGCCCGACTCATACAGAATGCAGCAGAAATTCTTTAGCATTGTTTGGGTCACGGTCCCATAGCTCCGGCGGGGACATGATGGGGGAGGATGGTTGTGTCCCTGCAGCCCAGACAAAGCCTCTCCTCGCTGGCCATGAGTCTGCCAGTATCCCCCTGGCTGCTGCTCTGCAGCTCATTTCCTGAAGCAGCAGGGCGACGGCCAGGCGGCTGGCAGAGGGTGATGTCTTTCTGGGGCCTCAGACCAGGGATTAGCCTGGGCCCTGCAGGTACAGAGGTGGAGGGGCCCTCGGCGACCCCTGCCCTACACAACCAAGCAAATCTACACACACGCATACACACACACTCTCAGTTCAAATAATCCTGGGTTTGATACGGCTTCAGTAGCTTCAGATTCAGTCCCTCAAAGCTTCTGATTGCTGTCAGAGAGCAGTGCTTAGGAGAAGCCTCACAGTCAGATGTTTCTCATAAACTTGATGATGAACTGCAGGGGTTCAGGATTTGTGTCTGGAATAGAGAGTGAGAGACTGTGGAAATAAGTTATTTAATTACATTGGTATTGTTTTCCCTGTAGGACCATTTCCAGGAACAGACCTCTATCAATTGTATGTCATGAAATTCCAAAAATTACACTTCTGTTTACTTTTACACCCATACCCCCTCACTTGAATGAGGGTGAGAAGATTTAGCAAAAAAGAAGAAGTTTGAACCCACAGAAAAGAGACCTCTCATTGCTATCTTTTTTTTCTTCTAGACATCAGTAGGATTAAATTGAGCCAAGACAGAAAAAAGGAAAGAAAATTTGTGAAGCATTTAGGTAACTTCAATGACACGCCGTCTTTTCAGAACCCCGCCCTTCAAAAGCATGTCCAACTGCGTTGGCCAATCCTCTGATAGATGTAATTTCCTTAGATTAGGAGAGGAAAGGATAGACAGGAGATGGCAAATGAGTGGGTGGGTTATGAAAGCACCAGTGGAGCCTTGTTTATTGCTTAGGGAACATGATTTGTGTCATCCTATTTCTTTGTTGCTCTACTCTTTATATTTTCTCCTTTAAGCGTTCACTAGTCTACGTGTTCTGATTTTTTTCCCTGTCCATCATGCCATAATATACACACTCTCTCACTGCTGTTGCCTTTCTGTCCGTCACTGCTCAGCTAGCTGTAGCGCCTCTCGCTGCGAGGCCAGATCAAAGAACCGTAAAGCATGACAGTGATTTTCCCATGATTGATTAGAAACAGACCTTCGATTCCCGCCCCCTGCCCTCCCTCCCCATTTCATCTTTTCAGTAAATAGCTCAGGTAATGTGTGTGTGCGAGCCGCAGTCATTATTGACAGTTAGAGAAGCGAGTTGATAAGGTGAGCTGTATTCTTGTCAGTCAGAACCTCTCCTCTCTCATCCAGCTGAGGGAGGGAGTGTCAAACCATCCATTTATTGTCTTTATCGGATAGGATCTCGGACCGCGTAATTGCCGGCCCGGTACCCCAACGCTTGGTTAGCTAACTGAGCATCTAAAAGAGATCGATTTAGCAAAGAACGGAGCACAAGGCCTGTTGAACTGTTTTGTGTAGAGGGAGCAGACGCTTGAAAGAAACATCCTTATACCAGGCAGTCAGAGTAGCTGTGATTATACTGTAAGGACGTACAGTTTAAGCCAGGGCAAGCTGCACTTGTGTAACCAATCAATGCTGCAGTTGCCAACTAGTACGAGGCGATTCTGTAGAGGCAGTGAAGATCATAGAGTTACTTTTATAAATTGAATAAAAAATATTTTATGCTGGGACTGTATAAACTTTATTTAATTTGATCTGGATGAAAAAAATGCTTTGGGAGACAGCATGGATTTTTCAATATTTGAGGAATTGATGAGGTCCTTTGTAAGCAGTCAACCAGTCTGGAACTACTTCATAACTGTGCTAATCAAACCCCCTTGAAATGCTGTCAACCAATCAGAATCAATAATTCAGCAAAGTATGTTTAACGCAGAATATATTAATTGTACAGCCAAACCACAGCCTCATTTTCATTGATCTTAAATAAATACCTACCTTGGACTAAACTTTTCGAGCTGCCCATCGTATTCTTATTTATATATTTGGTGTAAATTTTTGTGTCCCAGTGGCCACTTTGTACTGTAACTTGTAATTAATGTAGAAATGTACTTGATTTCACTGAGTTACACTCTCCAGCTTTATCATAATGTTTTATAATACAATTTTAATTCCTGCTTGATTAATTTCCATTATTGTTATTTGAATTGATTTAGTGATTCTTAAGTGATTGTTTCATTAAATAAGTCTGATATAAACTTTTATGAAGTAAAAAAAAATATATATATTGACAATAATTAAATGTGACAGGTTTCCAAATTACAGTGTGTTTCAAAACTGAATTAGACACACACATACACAGTGTGTCCTGGCTTTCCTGTGAATAATTTGGCAACCTCATGACTTCATTTCAGTATGTTTCAGAGAGGCTTGTTTTACACCCGTCTCTTCATCAATAGTACCTTTGTGTAATTTTGGCTCCGCTTCTGCTCAGCATGGGTCCAGAGAGAGAACGAGAAGGAGAGAGGGAGAGCATTATAAAAATATTGCTTTAAGACACCCCTCTCTTTCCGACATACCACTGTGATTTTGATGTGACAACAGCGACATCATTTCCTGCACAGCTTATGCTATGCTTGTTTTATTTTTTTAACTGGCAAAACATTCTGCAGTGTCATTGGTTAACTTAGTAATAAACTAGAAACAGACAGAAAACCACATAAGGCAACCTTGTGGCTTCAGTGTAGATCAGTTTGTGTCAACATTAATGACACATTAATGACATAAAAGCACTTCCTTTGTTCAATGTGGAGAAAAAGGGAACCAAACTAGAAAGCAAGAGTTAGAGATAAAAGCACAGAAAGAGGACCTCATAGGAAATAGGTTTAGGAGAATCTAATGCCATGTCTTTGGAGATATAGTGAGTGATTGTGGGATTGATGACTGCGGTATCTCATTACATTAAGAGACTCTTGGGCTGTACGTGTGGGTGGATGGAGTAAGACTTGGCTAATGATCTAGGTTTGGGTTGAATACCAGAGCACGATGGGGCTGCCTTAGTATTAAACCCATATTTACCTTTTTCTACTGAAAAGTGCTGGTTTGATTTCGTTTAGAAATAAATAATAGAAAAATCCACATGTATTGCACAAAAGCAGGGAAAATAAAGTAGCTTGAATAGCTGTACATGCAGTGTGACACAAATTGGAATGGGGACATCAGCTGAATGCTGAATGATTGATTATAATGGAAGTAATCTAGTTTTGTTGGGTTCACCATAATGACTTGTCATTTGTTTGGAAAACTACACTTTTTGAGGACATAATCCCACCCTTCTGCCTCTGATATTTCAGGTTGAAAACCAGTAATTTTAAGGGACTGACACAGACCCAATTTGTGTGACCCAAAACTGCATTCGTTCTTGGTAAAAATGTATGAAACAGTGTCAGATTTCACACTAGCCAGTGTCCTGCTAGAAGAGGGAGAGTACTTATTAGTGATTATTAGTGAGAATTAGTGTACTTAGAACAAACTCTTTATAAAGTGTGGAAGTGCCTTCTGAGTGTTGTTAGTAGGCTGGTTGGTCAGACAGGAAAGATGTGATGTGTCAGTGGTTAAGGGACACTGGAAAGAGAAATACATTGTTCTCAGACACTGTTATAGATTCTCACTGATCTACAGTCACTAAAGACAGTCTTGACTGCTTCACTGGCCTGGAAGCTTGACAAGCTCTGTGTGTAAGGCACTGTGTATGTGTGTGTATTTATCTTTTGCTTATTGCCTCATAATTTTAAGACTTATTTGACGCTGTTCAGACAGCTTGATCAAATAAATGTTTTCTATCTTTTCAGACTCTTATGTGTGTTTATGTCTCAAGTAACTTGTGAGGATTATGACATGCATGATTACGCCAGTTAAAAAATCTGAACAGTGACCAATGTTACAGGATAATCTTTAGCAGGTGCCATCGTCTTTGACTGGCATGTACTCGCAGAATTAAAAATACCACAATTCTGCATTATAAAAACACATTTCCTTTTCTCATTCACAAAGAACTCAATGTAAATTTACATGTGCAGGATGACTTTATTAGTCACATATGGAGCTGGTTGAACAGCAATTTTGGTGTCACATGTTTTTTTTAGAGTTGTCATGTTTTTCTAATGGTTTGAAACTTGTGGTTTGGAATACTGATTGTCGTGTTATTTTTACGAGGTTTGGCTTGTAGGTTGGAATTCTGATTGTCACGGTGGCTTGAGAAAGGGGCCTTACGTCTGAACAGGGCAGCTGAGAACTGTAAGCATCAACAGCTGCACCATCAAAGGGCTAGAGTGTGGTACACGCTTTCACCTAAAGCCGTCTGCCTTCACGCCAAAGCTCAGACATTCATCAGAACAACACACAACAGTCTATTTTCTGTCCTTTCTTTCTACCTATCTGCCTCTCATGGGTTTGTGTTTTGACAGCATACACTGGGAATTTGTTTTTATTTCGTGTTTAGTGCGTCGGATGTTGATTTTTCTACTAACAATTTTTAAAATAAGCCAAAGGATTCAGAATTCACTTTTACGTTTTCCTTTTTCTGAGTCATTACATATCAAGTGACCAGGCCCACACGCTCCACAGAATCTGCGCTCCACAGATTTCTGCAGAATTAGAACACCTGTCATTCATAACACCATAGCAAATCCCCCATCCTTTGCGTGTACATATATAAAACATTTTGGTTAATTAACATTTTAAGCTATCTGTCACTCTCTGCTTTCTTTGAAACATTTAACAATGTTTAAATTAATTTAACTTTTTTTAATGTTAATTAAAAGATTCCCTCTTGCCTACCAAATGGCTAAAACCAAAGTACAAGAGTTATGTACAATAACAGGAGTTATAATCATATACAATAAAAATGTATATGATTATATATTCAATAATGAAGACATTATAAAACAGCCAATGGTTTTATTTATGTCATATAAAGATTTAATATTATTTCCAAATAAGGCTTTATTTGATTTCTCCGATTTCCGATTTCTCATCATGCTGTAAAAAGACCTACCAAGATAAACTAGAGCTAAACTAGATAACTAACTCATGCTGTCGTTGTTCACCAGTTGGCTCGTTAGGTCCAAAATCTCTGCTCCTCAGTAACTAGCATAGAGGACGCTGCTCCACTCTGTGTAGCACTATTTCGCCGTCATTGATAAAGTGCTTAGCGATGAACAAATTAATGAATTTGGCCTGACTGAGAGCGGCTTTCTCATCAGGGTGGGGGACGGAATGAGCGAAGAGCGGGGGTGGAAGGAGGGGTAATCCCGTTCCGGCTAAACGGCTGATCCTTCTCATTCCTCAGATATCAAATGTCAGAAGTTAAATTAGCCTGCTAGCCTCTGATAGGAGTTAACATGCTTTTAAATGCGAGGGGAGGGGAAGGGGCCAGAGAATTCCAGCTCCTGTGGGACAGCAAGCAGGTGCCTTTGAACTGTCTAATTATCCAGCTCCCGTTAACTGTCTTAATAAGGCCTCTGCTATCCCAGTTTCGCTAGCTTAAATGTATTTACCCACAATGCAGCGATGCAGAGCACAAGAGCTATGAAGGAATTACCACAAAATGGTCTCTTTAATTACTGTTGTTTCAAGATACTTCAAGTTTAACATAACTTTACTATATTTCTAAAGACACAAGTCATTTATCCACRAATAATATATTTGTCTTGACCAATCCTTTTACTGAAAAGGTCTTCAATGGGGGTTGTGACGGTACTGTATTCTGTCCCACATTTATTTTTTGATTATTTTTTTTAAAATTTAACTTGTTTGTTAAATATTTTAATTTTTCTCCCACACAAAATGTATCAAGTAAAATTAAAAAGTGATGTAAATTAAACATGACTTTGCACAAATAATAATTCTCTTATCTTTGTAACGTGTATAATAAAAATGTGAACTTGCTCATATGGTTCATATGCATATTTTTTATAAGCCAGACTTCAAATGTTCCACTTTACACAATGTGACAAAAAAAATCAGTTTTACGACTTTTAAACCTTGTAAAAATTATATGATCCGAGTGTAAATTTGGCTTCTTGATTTGTGGTGAGTTGGCCATAATTTGGTTGGTTGGGCATTGGTATGTCTGTCCAAAAAATTCCTTTTGGTGACACTAGTGGTGAAGAAATGACCCCCTTTAAACAAAAACTGTTTAGTATTTATACTAAACATTGTCCCAAATGTTTCTACTAACATTCTTTAGAAGAATAATAATAGTGCCCTTTTTATTTATGTGGTAGTGAAAACAAAATTACATACATACTTTAAGTATTACAAAATATACATGCAGTGATTTCTGTAGCTACATAGATCAAAAGCACTCTAAAGGAATTATAACCTTATGCAGAGACATATCAATTTTCTAAAAAATCTACCCATTTCCTACTTTTGATACCTTGCCTGGATTTAGTCTATACCTGCTAGCACCAATCACGCTCCATTATGTCCTCTGATCAAGGCTTCGAAATGGCCCGTCGAATGCTTTAGCAGAGTTTGATGTAAGTATGGGCACTGCATCAGCAACTGCAGAGAAAAGCAAAACTCTGAATAGGCCAAATGCACCATTGTCCCCCCTCTGATAGCACTCCCGGCTCCACAGCCGGCACACACTTGCTCCAGCACAATCATGCGCTCTTGATGGAACGTGTCTGAGTATTCCAGACCGGCCTCTCAGAATGCTGGTGCTGCACCCAGAAGGCTGTGGGGGAGGAGAAATGAGGTTCCCAGAGAGCTTTCAAGCTTTTCTGTGACGCTGATTTGAGGTGAACATGGAGAGAAGGAGAAGGTCTTGGTTTGTCTTTGATTCTTGCATCCCAGCATCCCACTGCTGCTGGGAAGGGAATCAGAGACGACCAGCGTTCCCCGGGTCTCTGTAGATGCCTGTCGGCACAATGCGTTACGTGGGAGCCTGTTCCTTCAGCCGGGACGTGGTACGTGTGTGTCGCATCTGCGTTGAGTTGTGTGGAAGCTGTCAAATTTGCAAAGACAGATATGAGTAGAGAAGTAGTTAATGAGGCTGTTTGTGGAAATGAAAGTGCAACACTGGGGTGGCAGTAGAGAATATGTGCGAAAGAACAATGGAAGGTTTTAGCATTGCTAAATGGTAAACGAACTTCCTCTGGTTTTAATAGATCTCTGATGTAATTGTTTTCATTGTTCATTTCATTTATAACCATATAAAATGTTTTTATTTCAAGAGAATGTTTGAAAATACTTTTAAATAGTTTTTTATAGTACAGTATATGTTATATATTTTTTAAAGTATATTTTTAAGACACAAAAATCGAATACAATGTATATTGTCCTGCGTGATTTAATATAGTATAATTTTATAGGTCATAACATTCTGTTTGATATGTAAAGCAGATCTTCTGCTTTGTTTTCACTTGCGTTATCTAAACCCATCGCTGCTGTATTACAGATTATTGACATCCAAAATGGGAAGTTGAACCCATCTTTGAGGCTGTGTTTGTTTGGTATTAAACCTTTCCTGGTGGGGGTTAAAGGATAAGTCTTTGAGAACCTCTTTCCTTCTTACTGCATGGGGAGCCAAGGAGTTGGAACGTAAGAATATCCCACACACTTGTAGTAATCCTGTTGCTCTTCTCTTGCTACCTAGATACCTAGACTCTTTCTCTCTCTTGCTCCCCCTTTCACACTCTCCCTGGGCCTTTAAAGCAGGTGCCAAGCCAACGAATAAGGTAAGGCGGTTGGAGAAGTGGAATTATTACGTTCGCGCCAAGCTCTGGAATATCTGCATCCTCTTTGCATTGTTAATTGTTGAGACTACAGCCTCTCCTACAGGTTGGTTTGCAAGAGAAAGAAAATAAACAGGAGAGAAACACAGAGAGATTACTTCACAGGAGGAGGGAAGCTTTTGAAGAAACGTTTTGTTGTTCTCCATGAGCTTCCTCTTTCTTCATTGTTTCTCCCCACACATCAGCTCCACCGCAAAAAAGTTCCCCAGATAAACCAACCTCTACTATTGACAGCAAACCCTTCAAAACAACTGCAGGTGGAGGTTCAGTTCTAACCTTTTGCTTTTTTGCTTTACAAAGCCCTCAACCTCACTGCAAACAACTCGCAACACCCTGAAACTCTGACGCAAATGTCCTCTGTGCTACCCTGCTGCATGTTGACTGGTGTGAACCAACCCCTCAGCAGTGGGAGAGCCCGTTCAACTTTGAGCAGGGTGAGATATGATTGGCAGATGTGGAAGAGAGAGCAGAGAGCTGGAAGAAAATTGAAAGAGGTCTCGGTCTGTGAGCTCACCCTCAGACTCACCCTTAACTGTAAAGGCACCTTACAAACACCCATCACTGGTCGCAAGAACAACATTTTACATTTTTCTGTAGCAAGAAAGCAGTTTAGATTGTTTAGAATAGTGTAGATTATTCAGTAAAGTTTTTGACTTTTCTAGTTTATTAAATTACCCTAATTAAGATCTCCATTGCTTTCTGTCCCGGATAAATATTTTTAAAAACTTTTATACGATCAATAAGATCATCTGATCTTATTGTAGTTGTTATTAATCTGTATTGTTGTATTAATAATTACACACATCCATTTATTTATTAACCTTTTTTCAAATCTAAAGTGTAAAATAGGTGGGTTTTGTGACCCTTAAATGACTCCAAAATTACGAAGTAGCTTATAGTTTGGCATGCTTGAGTTTCAAAGTACCTTCCTCAACACTTTCCTTTCAAAGAAAGTGTCAGAGGATGGTTTTGAAGGCTTCTAAACCAGAGTTTACAATTCGGGCCTGAAAAATATAATAAAATGGGGTAAAGATAGCAGAGAGAGAGATGGGAGGGCAGGAAAGGGTAGAGAGATTGTCAGAGGAAGAACATGTACATTTGGGGCGAAAGAGAGAGATCCAGTAGTTAGAGAAAGAGATGCCCAGATCAAGACTTAGAGAAAGTGAGCAAGGAGATCAAGAGACACACAAAGAACAGGAGAGAGAGTCGGTCAGAAGAAGAGAAATGGGAGAGTTAGAGCCAAGCTGCCGAGTCTATTCCTGTAGTACTGAGAGCTGGTGAAATACTAGAGACTGGGCCGTGTGCCTCTGATCAGGGCAGGAGTGAGCACAATTACCTTCTTTTCAAATCCTTCAGTGACACCACAGGAGAAAGGAGGACTTTGAAACTTGAAAGGCAGGGTGCTCGCTTTCAAACCTCAAACGCGAGCAGGAAAGGGCTCTGAAATTTGTTCAGTGCTCCCCATCCACCATTAGCTTGTTTCTTCCTCTCGCCTCCAGGCATTTAAGCGATTTTTGAAAAGATGTTAAGAAATTCAATCACTACAGAGAGAGAGGGAGCACAATCATTCTTCCTCTTTTTTTCTGCTGTTTTTTAGTGGAGCGTGCTTTCCCCGGTCCACAGAGAACAAGTTGGCTGTTTTGTGTTGGGGTAAATAGACTGGTGAATCTGTGGAGTGATGGTGCAGCCAAAGACGCAAAAGGAATAAAAGAATGCTTGGAAAAAACGAGAGAAAATAAAAGAGAAGGGTTGATGGTCAGGGTCCATGGAAATCCTTCTCATCTGCCTCCTGACATGTGTAATCTCAACATCAGAGCCCCGCTGAGCCCAGAGTGCAATAGCACACTCACCTTCATCTGAAAGTCTAGGGGAAACTTTTGAACTCTGCTCTGTAACGTGGCTAAGATGGGAATCATTTTATGAAATGAATAAATCTGTGGAAACTATCAAAATGAAAATTTTGAGAGATAGACAGTCGGTTTTTCTTTTGTCCTGTAGGTAAAGATAAACATGACTGAGATCTCTTTATCATCTTTATTGTTTGTTCTATACAATGATGAGACAGCTTTTGCTTAAGTTACCTGCTTTTTAGTTTTATTCTTGTGATAAAGATGTATATGTGTAGTATGTGTCTTCTTTGGAGTTTTGATCGTTTTAAATTTGCAAAGATACTGGTTTTGCTGACCTTATTGGTCTGCTGTCCTAATCCGGCAGCTCTGGTTTGCTGGTCTTAGACTCATTTAGATGGTCAGACAGGGAGGCCAGCTAAGACCAGCAAATCAGCATAGACTGGTTTTAACCGGTTTTCTCAACAGGGATATGTGGCCATTTTAAAAATTCCCTACTCTCATTGTATGTCTCCTTTGTTTTATTTGCATTTCTCCTTAAGGATTAAAAAAACATCTTGTACACAGTTGACTCCTAAAACATAACTAAGGAATCCATTGAAATCTCCTGAGCTTTGAAAGGGAACCTTAGAGCAATACAACCTTTCTCAGGAGTCTGAGAGGTGTTATCAGGGTATAAAGGAATGAAATTGCCAAACAAGAGTAGAATAATGAAGAGATGAAGAGAACTTTAAGAGCAGAGAGCAGGTATCAGATGTATTGCTACTTCGCTTCAAACAGAAGCAAATACATAGCAATACATATTGCAATGTATTGTTGAAGGAATCGAGAGGCTGTTGACCTCCTATCGCTGAGTGTTTGCACAACCATTAAAAGCGCTGTTTGGCTAAATGATGAAACTTGTGTCAAGATGTTAGTGAGTGTAACCTTAACCATTTCTCTCTCTCTCTCTTTCTTGTTCTCTCTCCCTCTCCCTCTCGCTCTTTTACTTTTCTTTGGGAAAGCTGTTGAGGTGGGGTGGGGTGGCACTTGTGTGATGGAGCACTATTGAGCTATAGTGACTGTCTGAAATAACTCTAGTCTATTAAAGATTACAAGTGTGCAACACACTTTGATGCATAATAAAGAGAGAATGAGAACAAAAATGAGCTTCAGACTTATAAGCTTGTAATTGTGACCTAACTGCATTAATGTCATAATAATAATAATTTGTAGCTCCAATTGTCTGACTCAGACTGGATTGACTGGGCGGCTGTGGACACCACATTGCTTACGCTAATATAACTTTGATGAAAGAGCTTTGTGGTGATTAAAGTCAGCCAGCTGGGTAATCTGTCTTTGTTTTTTCCACAGAACAGTGCTAGTTATGGTTTACAACTATTATTTTGCCCCCCATTCTATATTGTTTTTATTGTCTTTTGAATTATTTCTTTGTATATCAAGTGCCATTAGCTACTACAGTTTCATCAAACAACAAAATGAAAAAACATGAGCAAAACCATTCTGCATCTCTGAATCAGGCGATAACAGTAAATATTATCATAGCTGCAGCATGTTCACTAACAATTTTAAATAAAATGCCATTTATGAAGTATTATTACCCAATAAAATCAAATGTTTTACCTCCGTACCTCCGATTGGTCAATGACACAGGGTAGCCACGAGAAGATAAAATCTTAAGCTAGCAGTCACACACCACAAAGCGGTTGATTTTTATGCACAAGTTTGGCTGTCTCCATTTTGGCACCTGCCACTTCTATCCAATTATATCACAAGAATCGTGAATCTGCGTTGTCGCTGCATGACTGTGTGTGTGAGGATCGTTCGTTCCCTTATTTTAACAGACCTGTATCCATGTCTGAGGCTGGTAACGAGATAATACGTAAATCTCTTTATGTTAATATTGTGGTTTTGTGGGAGCAGCGCTATTAATCCTGCTTTAACTGTATAAATGCTATTATTTCCTCAATAAGATCACTGGCTATGCCGTATAGGATTAAGGACTTATAACGTAACTGATGCTGTCATATTTCATGGACCACAGAACCTCAGACACTCTCTATCGTGTGTTTCTGAACTGTATTCCGCAGTGTTATACTGAACACGGTGTTTTAATCTACACATTTTAATAGTGTTTCCTAGCCCTGGCGTCACACACTGGGCTAAGCGCTAACCTTAGCTCCGGCACTATGGGACTCTGGCGCCAAGTCCATGACTCCATGCCAGAGTTTCAGAGAGATTTTAAAACAGTCCAGCACTGAAACAGCACACATCAAGCAACAGCAAACTGCTGGAGGAGGCTTACAGTTTGAGCTTAATGACCTGAGTCACAACCGCTGTCACACGCCAAAAACAAGAGCTCCATTCCATCTGCCCCGCTGGTTCCATTCATTCGTCAAGCTCTTATTGGCTTTTCCAAGGCTTGTGCTCTTTTTGCTCTTCCAATCATAAGGTCTCATAAGGTCTTGAGGTCCAGCATTTTGTGGTACAGGTTTTCAAAGCACTTTCACGCAGAAATTTAAATGTGCGGCAGAAACTAAGTCATAAATATCATCCTTGCTACATATGTGAGGTTTCAATGACTTCATTGCTGACCTCATTGCTGCAGTTATGAACTCCTCAAGGTTAAAAAGCACTAAATGATGTTATACAAGAGTGAAAGGGCTTTGGTGGAGGGGGGGTCAGGATTTTTCCAGAGTACTGAATTATGGAGGGCTTTGCGGCACTAACTTATTCTAGGCTCAGAGGTTGTGACCCGAACAGGGTCAGAAAATGGGTCATGTGTCTTCAACAGAGATCAAGGGCTAAACCCAGTAAAACCCTGAAAAGCCTAGTAAACTTGCTTCTCTCTGCCCCATTTTAGACCACTGGAGACTCCATCCCTGTGGGGTACATGTCCAACTTTGCCCGCCAGAATAGATTACTTACAGACAGAGCAATACAGAAAGTACGTCTGTGTGTGTGTGTGTGTGTGTAGGAGAGAGACAGAAACTGTGTTAAAAGACTGGTAGAGAACAGAGGAGAGGAGTAGAAAAAGAGAGAGAACAGGCGAATTGCTTGTGGGCGTTGATACTACCCATGAGGCCATTTAATGGGCAGTTTGGAATGCAGGGAAAAGACTCAGCTGCCCTCTCCGTGGAATTCTGTGTCTTTGAAAAAAGAAAAAGAGACATAGACAGAAAGAGAGAGAGAGAGAGAGCAAGCTTGTGGGAAATCCTTGCCTGGCTGTGATGTTGAATGTTGGCCTGTTTTACTTCACAGACTGTGGCAAGCAGAGACACAGAGCCACTCCATTGCTGTTGTGTGAGGCAGTGAACCTGCACTTTTTGTCTGGAAGAGGCCAAGCCCTGGAGGCTTTAAACACAAAACCCATAAAGAGCTCCCTAAAGCAAATGTTAGCAGTAACACTGCCTGCCTGCACTACCCAAAGAGTTCTCAGCGTGACTGGGCTTGCTCCACGTATTTATTCCCTCTGTCTGTGGGTCTGTCTATCCAAGGATGTCTCTGTGTGTTTGTCTGCATGTCTGTAGTTTTGTGTGAACATGCCTTGTGAAAATTCCATTTGGATTACTAGTTATAAGGCAAGGATGGTAGAATCATGTCTGATATTAAGCATTAGCCATGCCAAGACAATGTATTGTTTTTTCAACTCCTACATTGTTTGTTTAGACTAAAGTTCTTGGTTATATATAGGTGTACGTGCAGTATTTGTTGTGTACTTTATATAACACAGTTATGTGTCTCTTTATATATATATACTGATTTGTTTGTAGCTCAGATTAACACATTGGTCCATTCTGTCATCTAGGTCATCCATATGTGTTTACACCATAAATTTCCCAAATTGTATATACTATCCATAAATGTTTACAGCATTTTTTGTTGTTGTTGTAATGTAAAATGTAAAAACTAATTTTCTTTCTCTATTTTGTCTCATTTAGAGGATGACAGTTCAGGTTCCCCATATCATCGCGAGAGGCGAAACGCTATCAGCGGGCAGATGGCGGTTCGGGGTACATCGGCAGGAAAACTAAACGAGGAGCCATCCACCTCCACAGAGGAGCGCCCCCCATTGGTGAAGAAAGAACTTCACAGCTCTCTGCCCCACCTGGCAGACCACACCCTACCCTACCGGGGAACCCTGTTCACCATGGACCCTCGCAATGGTTACCTGGAGCCTCATTATAGTGAGTTACTTTTTACGCCCCTAACACAGGAAGTTGTGTCCTTAAGTTACATCTGGATAAACACCCTCTCAATAGCATGTTTGGGGTATCAATCTGCTTTTAGATGTTTTTTTGACAATAGTTCACCCAAAAATAAAATTCTGTCATCTATTCATACTCATATTCATATACTCATATTCATACTGAAAACACAGGCTGTTTTGTTCCAAAAAGGGAAAGGGCTAGTACTATTAAGACCTTCATATGTCATATAAAAGACATATGCATAAGTTAACTACTTATGCCATCTCACCTATGTTTCTTGCATTAGTAAGTCAGCATGAACTTCTCACTCAGGTCTCTTTGGATTCTGTGGATATTATAGATGTTGATGCATGACACTCAAGGACGAACATTAATTGCAGGGCTAGGAAGATAACTTTTCCCCTCTGTGAGGCAAAACGCAAAGCTGCTAATGAATTGATTGGGTCTGACAGCTGACTAGCTGCCCTTCTTTCTCATTCGCTCTTGCTTGCCTTTTCATTTTTTTCAGAGGGGAAGTTAGTATGGGGGTACGTTCCTCCCTGCTCCCTAATTCCCTCATTAGGGGCCGAATGTAAGCACACAACTCCAGTCTCGCTCATCAGCGTGGTGATCAAAGCGGCGTTGAGAGGAGAGCAGTCAAACTCATCTTGCCTTGTTCTTTCCCATATTCTCACTTCTCTTGCTTTGCCGTGGCCCACCAGACTCACCCGTCGTTTTGCTAATAATAGCGAGAGTCTTTCAGCGAGAGAGACTACGTGAGTGGACAGCATAGAGTGAAATAGAGAAATAAAGAGGGATAGAGACAGATGAGGTCAGTCAAAACCTTTTACAAGGTTAATTTTGTGGACCACCATTGCCTGGACGTCACCTGCGGATGAGGATTCGATGTGACGGCTTGATTGGTTTCGCTAAATTGGCCTTGAATTGGTGTTGATGGTGTGGTTTTAATCTATAGCACTTAGTGAAATGCCCTTACTTTCATTATTTCTCCTACAAACACAAAACTGTTTACTGTATCACTGCTTGTTTTATGATCTTCATTAGCAGTTCTCTGAGTGCTTTGTTGTTGTTGTTTTGGTTCGTCTGTCTTAATGCATAAAGGTCAATGATAATCTGACCAATCAGACCCCTCACAGATTGACTAATATAGGCCTGACCAGCTCAGCAGATCTGTCACTCTCTATCTGCAGAGAAAGAGTGAGTTTTAAGGGGGATGGGGGTTAGAAGGCAGTGTTGGATGGGTCAGGGTCAAGGAAGAAAGAGTCATATAAAGGATTGCTTTGGGTTTTGTATAAATTATCAACAGCGTTTATGGCATAATTTTGATTGTCACAGAAAAATTATGTTGACTGTCTCTCAGTTGTTTAAAAAAAGTAAAACTCATGGTTACAGTAATGTTTTACCAACTTTACAAAACATTACATGTGTTAACGTGACTGGAGTAATCGAATTGCTTACTGACTGTGTAAAGTTATATTTCAAGTTGTCATTTGTTGAACCTTGAACATTCATTTGCATGATTAACTGATAGTAATAGAAAGAAAATAAAAGAAATGACTGCTGGAAAAAAACAAAATTGAAAGAGAGTGACTGAATCAAGCTAAGAAAGCGCAAAAGTGAAAAGGGGTGTTTCGGGTGGCTAAAGCTCATAGGAAAGGCTGGGGTGGAGGGTGCAGGGTGTAAGGGGTCAGAGGTCATGTGGAAAAAGCAGACACTGAAACAGAGGGGTTCAAAACCAGCAGGGGAAGTCAAAGGGGCCTCTTAGTCTCGGAGAGGTCCATTCTCTCCGCATGGGGGATCAGGGCAGTGATGAAGTGCAGAGCGGAGAAAGTTGATGAT
This sequence comes from Botia almorhae, assembly GCA_036877575.1. Lineage (NCBI taxonomy): Eukaryota > Metazoa > Chordata > Actinopteri > Cypriniformes > Botiidae > Botia > Botia almorhae. The sequence continues at coordinate 10,198 of JAZGTJ010001323.1, read as the reverse complement.
TAAACAATCACTGTAAGACGTTGGAGGCTTCTTGTGTCTTTTTCCAGGAAGAAATTCTTGCTTGAGAAATGTTTCTCAGACACGGTCTTAGGCAGTTGATTTGATGCTCACTAAATGAAAACTGCATTGTAGTAACATAAAAAATCCAAGACAGCTAAAAATGGCTCAGTGAATACAAAAATACTGAAAAACAGGTTTTGTCTTTCAAATTCCTAACCCTAAATATGAGCAATAATCAGTGATGCTTATTTTGCCAACCTAAATAGAGTCCAAGGTCTAGAGTTTGAAGCCTTTGAGTTATGGCATATTTTGTCTAGACTGAGATGGGCAACTGATGTAATTCCTGCAGTGAATAAAGAGTTCAGTGTATGATGTGGATCAGGGTCATGATGTTCACTCCTCACCAGAGGGGGTTATGGGAGGCCAGGACCCTTTAACTGAGCCTCCGGAGCCCCAACGCCCGTCAGCCATTTAAAACGCATGCTGGCGCCACTCACTCACTTCCACAGGCTTTGAGGTGTGAAAAACTTTGACCCCACATACACACACAGTCTTGCATGCGATGGAGCCCCCCTGCCTTTTTTTCCCCTTTGGAGATCCATCAGCTCGTAAATGCGTCCCAGGTGTGTGCTGGTGTAAGTGTGAGCTGTGCGTGTGTGTAAGTATGTGATGGAAAGCGAGCTGAGATCTTTGTGCTGTGTATGCAATAGTGGAGGGAGGTGTGAAACGAGGCAGGTAAAGCGTGATTACTTTTCCTGCTGGCGCGTGTCAGGGCCTAATGTGCCTAAATGAGCCTCCGCCTGCCGCCTCTGCACACCTGGTCGCCACGGCAACACACAGCAGGATGTCAGGATTTGGGGAGCCAGGCCAAAGAAAAGAAAAATCACAACTGAGATCTAGTTCAAATCTCGGTTGTTTCTCCTGGAGAGCAGTGAATTAAAGCCTTGCCAATAGACTTCAGACTTCTTAAATGTGTCTGAAAAGGTTTTAGAACAGATCCCAACAATGTCCCAAGTACTACCATTAAACTTCTTTAAACCAAATGACATGAGCCGTGTTATTTAGATTAACTGTATAGCTATATAAATTAGACTATTTTTGACATCTGTACAGTACAAGTGTACAGTATAAGTCTACAATATAGCTACAGTACAATAGCTACACTACAGTAGGAGTGTAGAATATAGTACTTACAGTACAGATGTCAAAACGGTAACATTTATATTTCTTCTACAAATAATTTTCTTTATTTTGTCTTGTTTCCAAATTATTAGTATTAAAACAAGATGCTTTAATGATGCTTCAGGTTTTGGATTTTTGGTTTATTAAGTTTAGGTTTTGATATTAAAGAAAGCTGGTAATAGGTAATAAAAAAACTGTGATTAATAAAGATCTAGATAACATCTCCCAAGCTATGAATACATTTGAGAACTAAAAGTTTCCTCTGGGAAATGCTAAGTGCAAGAGAAGACTAAATATATTGGTAATGTTTGTACAGCAAGGGCCTTTCTGAAAGTTCCACAAGTGTCCCACTCTCCTCTGCTTCTTCATTCCCAGCCTCCTCCATCAATGAGTCAAGTCAGTAATACTACATTTGACTAAGATGCTCCGCACACACTGCATAAGTGCATAAAGGACAGGCGTGTTTAGCATAAAGAGCACACAGGATAAATAGGCTTCTTTGTGAGAATTAGTCAAAGCATTAGCATTAGCCGTCATTCCTGAGCCTTATCCTCTTTTCTCACACAAACACCGGATAAGAGTTCTGTATCCCGCTTAAAACCAAACTAATGCACAGTGTGGATAAGACCGCAGGATTGAAGGATGGATTAATGAAGAGAAGAATGTGTGGAACGCTAAATGTGTGGAAGTGTGAAAAGCAGCTAACACTGCGACATCTGTTTATATTGTCCGCTGATTAGCAGGTCATCGGGCAACGGCAAGAGTACGGCACTTGCTGGCGTTGCACTTCTTATCTCTCCTGGGGAGCGTAAGATCCTCCTCTGCTCTTCGTCCTCTTTCCCTAAATGTTTTTATTTTCTTTAACAGATGTGCTGTTCACCAGTAACAGCCTTGTCCCATTATGGGAATTAAAGCATGCTGAATTGAATGTTTCCTTTTTATTTGAGTCTTAATAGGGTATGAAAATGTTTTAAACAAGGCAAGCAGAGAGGGATGTATTCTTAGCTCTGCTAGTGTTTTCCGATGCTGTCCAATCTTGGAAGTGCAGATAATTGTTCTAGCACCACTAAGCCATATTCTTTCCTCAGCAAACTCAACCGAACAATAGGTTTATTCACGTTCCTCAGCAGTGTCTTGGATCTCCTTACAGTCTTAAAGCATTTGTGCCTTTTTACAAACACTTACCAAATATCCAGAGAGTTTAGCTCTTTGAAGCCATTTATCCTTGACATTCAAGTTCACAAGCATCATTACTGCAAAGAGTGTCAACTTCTAAGCCTACTTAGTGTGAGTTTACAACTTCTCGGTCTGAAATACTGCCCCCACTCAAGATCCAACTGGCTCCCCCCTTTAGCCTAATCAGCGACGTTGGGCTATAGTTTCAGGCTTCTGTGTTCTTGCTTGGATAAAGATCTTCAGTTTCCTGAGGCCTATGATCTTCAACCGAAGCCTCATTGATGCCTTACACCAAAGTCCAGACAAACCCACACGCGGAGAGGCTGACGATATCCCACCAAACGGACACATCTAAACCTCTGTCACCGCTTGTGTTCTGTCCACTCAGCTGCGTATTGGTGCGCACCACATCAGAAGATATTCCCACTTCAGTGCCCTTGGTAGAGCATGGCAAGCTGCCAGTGACCAAACAAAGGACTTGTCAACATGGGCTTTTTGAGGTGCTGAAACGGGTTGAGCTCGACACTGATATATTGGTTGGGTGGCGCTGCTTGGTTGTTGAACCCCACCTCACCCCCTTCTGACCAAAAACTTCCATTGACCACTGAACTGAAAGAGTCGTTGACAAAATTGAGAACATGACAAGAAGAGAAATAACTGATGGTGTGCTCTGAATAACCATATTAAATTAAGAAATGGAGCTTGACAAAAACTTATGTATGTAGATTTATACGTCAATCATGCTAATTGGCCAAATAAAACGCTTGCTCGCCTAGCAGAATGAAGCGGAATAGTGATGCATCCTATGCCCTGTAGTTGTTAATGTTAATGTAACGTTCTCTGACCTTCATTAATCCCAATGTAAACTGTACAACATACATTTGTATGTGTATGTTTGTGAATGCACACAATTATGGTACGTATATCTTAGGATGACTACAAAGGCAACTCAGTAGTTAAAAAGCGATCTATCTTTTCTTCCAGATGTTGCAGAAAGTTTTTTTCTTTCTTTCTCCATAAAAACACAATGATGCCTCTAAATGAAGATACAAACCTTAAAGACACTCCCAATGATCACTTCAAGGGTAAGGCTGGTCTTCATGATTGTTTCCATATTGGATTTGTGAAAGAGAGGCCCTGCTGGGGCCCAGTCAGAGCTTGCAGGGGTCAAGATGCCGAGAGCAGTCTTTGGGCACTCGTAAGAAATCTCCTTCATTTCTTCATCCTAATCCTTTCTTCAAAAAAGGGAATCGTTCCTTGTTATTAGCCCTTGGTCTAGTACTCATCACTCATAATAGTGTCATCCTCCTTCATACAGCTTATTAAAGAAGTCTTTCCGTGTACGGCTGTACCATCACATTCCTGTGCTCCCTTTCTTCCTTCTTTTATTTTTCCTTTTGCCCGGAGCGTTCACAGTGAAGCATGAGGAGAGTAAAAACGCTCTTTAACGCTGCCTCATACCGGACTAATGGACATCAGTTGCTTTCCTTGGGAACCTCTTATCTGTATAAGAATTCCTTCAGAAGACTTGATCTTCTGGATATGCCACTATCATTCACATGACATGTGTTTCTCTTCATACTTCTGTGTTTTGCTGGAGCGATCATAATCCATAAACCAGCCAAAACTGCATTTCATAGAAAGAAAAGCTTTGAACATTAACTAAAAAAGTTTGCGTTGAGGGATGGAGACAACTGTTGTCCGTAACTTCACTAGCCAAAGTAAAACTTTTGGTTTGAGAATGAGGGAGATAGCAGTGCTCTGACATTGGGTTGGATTTCAATGGATTTCTTCCTTTTCCAATGGACTACAACTGTGTAAATCTATCACATCACTGGCTTTTACTCTCATCCTAACATGCTGCTCTAGTCTATCAATAAATCTCAGTGGGTAATCAAGACAGTATTACACTCACATCAGGCCTCTGTGTGCGTGTGTGTGTGTGCGTAAATTTGCTACAAACAAACAAGATTAACCTTTGTTTTTTGTTGTTTTTGAAATGAATTCAATTCAATGTTATTTGTTATTATTATTATTTTATAGTTATATTAGTTATTTTATAGTTATTGTTATTATTATTTGTTATAGTTAGGCTTTATATGTTAATTTTGTTAAGTTTGTTTTATAATCTTTTTATTTTATAATCTTTTTTTGCTCTTCTTTGCAAACCATACATTTAGACAAGTTGTCTTTGCTAATGACTATTTTTTACTGAAGTCAAGTTATTACATACCCAGATAATAGTATTTTAATAATTGCTATAATAATTGGTATAAAAATGTGGACGTCATATGTGCTTATGGTTCTGACCACAATACTGTGACGATTTCTATCACACACCACCACTCAGGGCCTGTTGTGTGATAGGAAGAGAATGCAATAAGAACATTTCACTTACGTAATAATTATTACAAGACTTGCAGCAACAAGCATCGCTGTTATCACTGTGAAGACTGAGGCAGAGAGGAGCGACGCTGGGTGGAGGTGTGTGTGTGTGTGTGTGTGTAACTAAGCAGAAACATAAAAGAAGAGAATCTGAAGGAGGTCAGGCCCATCACAGGCTTAGCATTGCCTTCAAAGATGACTGGGACAGGTGGCAGCTCCAGACAATCTCTCTCTGCAGAGAAGCATCCTCTCAGGAGGAGATAAGGGACCCCTCTGTCCATCCCCCACTGCTTCCCCCCACTCTCCTCACCTCTCCACTCCTGCTTGGCGCTCTGTGCTGGAAGCACTTTGATGTGTGTGAAGTGGGAAGAGACTGGCGCGGTCTGAGGTGTAGGACGGGTTCAGCATGGAGTCTCGGAGGTGCCTGCAACTCTGCACTCTCATTAAGGCACTGGGGCTGGGTTAATCAGCTTTAAAGTTTATACACACATGCTTTTGTTTGCCAGCCCCGGCCAGCCACCCCTGGGCACCACCTGTTTGATAAAGAGGCGTCAAGGGAGAGTAGGAGACAGAGAGCAAGAGAGAGAGAGACAGGGTGGCGGCACTGATGTTCTCCCCCTCACTGACTCACGTGAGGACTGAAGTTAAGGGTTCTCAACCTTTTGGTTTGTGTTCCATTTTTTAAGCTTTAAAATTCTCATGACCTGGCAAAATTCTCATCTGACAAAGTTAAGTTACTTGATTATTAAATCTAATTGTACTGTTTAGTCAATTGTATTATTGTTATTGACTCATTCTCATTTTTATTCTTATTATTATTGAATGCATTCTTCTGTTTTTCTAGTTGAAAGTGTGTCATTTCCACTGTTATATCCATCTTCCTTATTTGGTCTGGCTTAATATATATATATATATATATATATATATATATGTCTATGTCTAAGTATATATATATATATATATATATATATGTAACTTAGACGTATGCATACATGTATGTCATAAGTAAGATACAGTCGTAGAAATCAGCCATAGAAGATGCAGAGAACCTGTCTGCATCTCTGAAGACATTAAAGGTCGAGCACTTCTCTGTTCTTTGCTTTCCGTACTTCTTTCTCTCTGTCTTTCTCAGTCTTTCTCTCCTAAGACCTGGTCTCAAGACGGGACCCGCATCACTCACAGGATTGGGATATGTCAGAGATTATTTAGGAAGTGATTGTTTAGGAGGGACAGAATAAATGGATTACAACTCCTGTTTGTTTTTGGGCCATAACTCTGAGGGTGCCGAGAGGGATGAGGGCCGCACTGAGGGACGGAAGGGAATTACAGGGTATGGATGTGTAAACATAGGAGAAAAAATGACAAAGTGAAAAATGAAACAGCAGGCAGTTGTGACAATCTCTTCTTATAGCAGGTCAACAAATCAGAGAACATCAGCCAGGAAAGCAGAAGCTAATTTTACTTGTTTATTTAGAGCACAAGACAAAAAGTGAAGTGGTTGATAGATCTCAGATAAGAGAGAAACTAGGGAGAAAATTGTTAGAGTTTGAGCGTCAGAGTGAGACAAATAAAGCCAGTTAGGTGAATGTCTTAATGTGCCCTGAGGTGCTGACCCATATCTACCTCTGTGACCCGACCTTGATTACACTGATTACTGTGATACAGACTTTCCACATCTCCCTGCTGACTGTTGCTCTCGTGTTAAAAAGAGGCACAGGGAATTATTGCCATACTGGTCCTCTTTAATTTATCCCACTGTGGGATGTTCAGAAATCAATATCTCTTCTGTGATTGGCTGTGTATTTTCTAAAGTTGCAGTAAGACCAATTTTCTCAATGTAATTTTCTCAGTCTGAACGCATTTGTGCCAGGCAATGGAAAATAAAGATTCATGACTTTCTACCCCTGCCATATACATGCATGCATAAATGTTTGTGATGTTTGTTTCCGATATCTGCACAGGGGATTGAATAATATGTAAAGTTCTTAAATGTAGTTTTTACATTTATAATTTACACTTAAAATTAAAGCTTGATTAAAACAGTATTAAAACAAGAATACATTTTGTTAATGGATAGATATTTAGACAGACTGATTATGTCTCTTTCACTATCTCTCTGTCTCTTCTGTTAAGTATTCTCACACACAGTGCTGAGTTAATTCGCATTTTAAGGGCACAGAAGCTGTTCGTATTTAACTGTGATGAAGTGATGAATGATGAAGTGATGAAGCGCAGATAGAGGCGGAAATCCACCGTCCAACTCGCAACACTCGCTTTAACAACCAAAATATTTATCCATTGGTCACTCCTCCCCCCACCCATCTCTTTGCTTTGTTTCCCATGTCTGCACTCCACAACCTCAATTCCAGGCAAATGTAGCACGATTGGATAATTTATACAGCTGTAATTAGCCCATTACAGTCACACCAATCAGGAACTATAATTAACAGAATGCACAAAAGTCAACAACAGCTCCCGCAGAGCTGCACTCAACAGCCCTCACATGTATTTACACCCGTGCACAGCTGGATCATGCCGCCCGAGCGCATAATCATTTACAAGGCACATGCTGTTCACAATATTCGGTATCCTTAAGGTATGCTTCTCATCACAGGCTTATCAACTGCTTACAAGCATGTACAGGTGTGTATGGGTGTGTTGGTGCGCACACCAACGCCGCACACACATACATGCAGTGAAACACTCACGTTCTCATTGACATGTAGTAGCACAATTTAATGCACACGTTGGCCCCTCAGTCACCAGCTTTGTGCAGGCGAGCGTGTTTGAGCAGTGAGATCATGAGCAAGTTAAGAACTGTAATGAAATCTGGCAAAGCATAAAACACACACACACATTTATACCATAGAGAGAAGCCCCAAAAAGCCATAATATGTTCCACATTTACAAAATCACCACCTTCTCATCTCAAGTTTTCACTCTCTGCTATACACCTCATACACACCTACATTTTGTCATGCATCTTTGAACTTTGTCAGTGAGGGCTTTGAAGTGTGAGATTTTGAGGGCCGTCTGTGAAGTTACACCATTGATGAGTGAAAGTTTCGCTCTCCGCTTTGCTTATGACTTTTTAAGTTGTGGAAAAAAGAGACCGCGATTGTTCTCACAATCTGATCTGTTGGTTACAATACAATTACCTCTCGATCGGGGGCATAACATGACATTAGGCCAATTCCCCAAAGAGTGAGTGTGATGAAACTTCTGGAAAGAGGGAGGGGAAAGAGAAGAAAAGTAAGTCTTCATAAAACGATTACGGGAGTGATTTTAGTAACCGCTTCAGGCCGTATCATCCTCCTAAAATAATAAGTTGTAATTGTGATCATATTCGCACACTGTCTTTTTTGTAGAACGGGTGTTTGTGTTCCATCAGAAACTAATGAGTCTGGTCAAAGTCTGCCTTTAATCAGCGCTTTCATTAAAATCCTTTATAATCACGTCTTAATGAATGTGCCGTGAAATAATGGCGGCAAAAAATTGCCCCCTGCATTATGCATGACGACAAAAAGGATAGTTCAAAAGCTGCGACGCTGGACCGGTTGGACCAAAATGTACGGTGTGCTTTTGAAAAAGTTTCAATAGAATGAGTAACTTTAGGAAAGGGCTCTGCTTAGTGTGGATTATGTAGTGCTTTTCAGTGATTGTGAGATGTAAAGTTTTGGCCTCTTTCTAGGAGCAGTTTTCTCTACAGACTTGTGATGGTAAGCACTGCAGTGGTGTACTGGAGGTTAGAGGGCACCTTTCTGCAAAATGAATCTTCTGCCTTCATCTTTTACACTTACATCACATTAATGCACTTGGCAGACACTTTTTTTGCCAAAGCGTCTTGCAGCGTGTTTAGAATACACATTTAAATCAGTCCATGCTTTCTGTGGGATTCAAACCCATGGCCCTAACTTTGCTAGTGAGGGGCTTTACCTGTTTATCTTGACCTAGTTGCTGTATTAGTAGCTGTGCCTAAAAACAAACACCCTTTAAATGTGACTATATCTGCAATATTAAATGGCTCCTAAAATATTGCTTAATTTCAAGCTTTTGTACTTTTATGTACAATTTATTAATTTTCCTACATAAACTTAGTTTTTTCTCATGAAGGCAATGTTTTGTCTCATAAAAACTTGTTGCTCATTTCATACAGTGTAATACTGTACATATTGATTATATCGTTTCAAAAACACCTTCAACCTTACTCATGCTGAGACCATTTTTATTTTTAGGTGTTTATTTTCAGAGCATTTAGTTAGTGTAGCAGCACCACTTCTGCCAAGAAGGAGGATATGGATTACTGGAGATAAATATTCCTTTTTCCTCTCAGTAAACCAGATCTTTACTTCTCACATGGCCCTAGATGTTTTCTTTTGAGATGAAGCGACTGGGCCAAGGAAAAAGATGATGGAAGACTCTATTTAGACACGTCAATGTAAACAACAGAGTGAGAGTCAAATAAACATCTGACGTTCATGAAGAAAGAGTTTAATTTGAGCGAGTTGTGGGGGATGAACGGATACACGATAGCGATAGTCAGACGAACCGCAAGGATGCACTAGGTAAAAGAAATGAGAAAGAATTAAAGAGAAAGAGAAAAGTAAAAGAATTGGTGTAGAAATATGGTGAGACAGGATGAAAGGCTGATGAAGGAGCAGAAGAGCAGAGGAGTGTACTGAGAGAGGACAATGTGGGAGAAGAGTACAAGAGAGCACTGATAGAGTACAGAGCAACCATGGAATGAAGGAAGTATGACATGGAGGAAGCTGATGTTTGGGAGGTAGAACTTCTTCAAGCAAGAGAGAAGCTGGTGTTAATGTAACGAATGAACAGAACACTGTGAGTGATGGAACACAGGGGAGTTAAATGGGTGCTAAGTGATGAGGAGGGAAAGATTTGGTCTTTCTCTGCCATACTGTTTCTCATTTCTCAGTTTCTCATTTTTACATTTTTCCACCATATCTACTATAACTTTTTTGTCAGTGTTTGGTCCTGTTAATTTTAATAGATATTTTGAAAGACTCAGTTTAMAGTAGCCCCAAAAAGTATTTAAATGGTTATGCCAACTTTCTTGTCTCAGACAGCTTGGCACCAGGTAGTTAAAAGTTGTTACCTAATATAAAGAAAAGTCTGGTTTAGGTGTTCAAATACTTTAAAGGGCCATTTTAAGTCCATTTTGTGGTAAAAGTTTAAAGAGTTTAAATCATGGTTTAAACTCTGATTCAAGCATTTACACATGTTTTTTTCTGGGGTGCAACTGACCATTGAGTTTTTTTTCTTTTTCACCATGTTATTTTAGTTCAAGGGCAACCGATACAAACCTCAGAAACATATTTGGGTCCTGTGTCAAATTCTTTCCAGCTTTCTGGCTTTCTGATGTTATCAAGTGTGATTTTCCCAAGGACTGGCGCTGGAATGGGAGCCGTGGCCTTCTTACCAATTAGGTTTCTAA
>JAZGTJ010001322.1:0-59429 GCA_036877575.1 Botia almorhae | reverse complement strand
GTCTGCAGATATATAAGCACAAGCCAGTCTGCAGATATATAAGCACAAGCCAGTCTGCAGATATATAAGCACAAGCCAGTCTGCAGATATATAAGCACAAGCCTGTCTGCAGATATATAAGCACAAGCCTGTCTGCAGATATATAAGCACAAGCCAGTCTGCAGATATATAAGCACAAGCCTGTCTGCAGATATATAAGCACAAGCCTGTCTGCAGATATATAAGCACAAGTCTGTGTGAATAAGTAAAGGAGTGTATAATGAAAGGATGGATGGTGTAAAATGCTACTTGTTACTTTTATACCGTAATTAATAATTCTGCAGCCTTTTTATTTTTTGTTGAATTTTCAGTAATGAATGTGACAGTAAGTCACATTTTCAATATTTAGTGACAATAAATACAGCAATGGTATATAAATGTACATCTTGTATACATATTTACATTATGGAAATCTTAAAGATCATTTAAAAGCTCTGACAGGGTTTATGAAATTTAGCCAGTTTTTATTAACATGCATGGTATTATTCCCCAGGTGTGCAGCAGCAGGTCCGCGCTGAAGCATGTGTATTGGATCAGCTCTCAGAATCTCTGTGTGGGCTGATTCACTCTGGGTGGCCATTGTTTGAGAAATGGAGGAGGAGAGAGTTAATTGACTCTGTTAATCCTTCTGTTACTACAACGATGTCTTAACTTTCATTTACACTCACTCACACACACCTTTACAATTCATTAACAATGCAGGTCTAACAATGCCTTTGCAGTTTAGTTCCTCTTATCATAAGAACCCATGATGGGTGTGAGAGATTTTGTGCCTGTGTGTGTGTTGTGGGGTGTCACAGGTAGGATTACAACCATTTTCTTACAGCCTGTGGGGCATTTGCCTTGATACTGTCTGAATCATCTGCTGTCACCACAGACCCACTGTTCTAGTGAGGGAAATAATTGATCACTTAGGCACCCTGGTTTGCGTGACAGGTCAGGTGATTCAGGAGGTATCAAAACTGAAGGATCACATTAGTGAGACTGAATTCATTATACTGCAGCTCGACACGCAATATAATTTGCGACCCCATACATCAGTGTTTTCTTTGCAGAAACCCACTGCGTTATGCCAGCGTTGATCATGTCTATGAAGAAATAGTTCAAGAGAAATTCTGTGCCACAGCGTAGCACTTCCTGCGCTTGTGTTTACTGCAAGCCGGGTCTCGTGCTGTTCATGCAGACGTGTTTCTGGAACTCCCACGCTGCGTAATCCGCTCGCATTACAACTGCTGCGTCATTGCTGCTCAAGTCTCCGCTCTCAAATACCACATGTTCTGCTTGGAGAAATTACAGAAAAATGAGTATGTCATCAAATTTATGCTCATCAATCTATCAGTCTAAAGTTGTTCTGTCTTTGTTAAATCAGTGTGACGTTTACAGTTGTACAGTGGACGAAGTGGCAATTTTCTGCTTTGGGACTTTGTAAATAAAAGTGTGTATGGTGGCCAGCCCTCATGCATGATGTGTTTTATTTGTATTGTTCAAAATAAGAAATAATCTCACTGTTCCATCATATTTTTGTCTAGCAGACATTTGTTGGTTTGGCCAGCCGAGGTTGTAGTCGGTTGTGGAAGTGTTTTACTCTGTAATGTGTTTTATGGTGTGCGCACATACACACACACACACACACACAAACACACACATGAGCTCAATCCTAAAATTGTTTTCAGTTTTTCTCCCATTGACATTTGCAGTTATGTAAAACGTTAATTTTACCTTAAAAAAGTGTTGCTTTCTCCTCTGGCAGTTATAATAGGCTACATATTTTGATTTGATTACATGTAAAGGAAAAATTGTGCCTCTTTTTCATTTTCTCAACAATTGTCGCCCTGCTGCAGCTGGTCGTCTCTAGTAATGTGTCGTGTGTGTGGTGCTGTTGTCGACATGTGTGCATGTCTGTGTGTGTTTCCATCATTGACAATGTTTGCTTGTGTTATGGTGTCAAACACACAGTCAGCACGTGTGCAGTCCAGTCCAGTTGCTGCAGGCAGAAGAGACGCAGCTGCTCTTCAGTCACACCACATTCCAGAGCCATTGTTTAAGAAAGGCGAGCCGGGTTAGATAATTGACACAAGCATGCGCGAAAGAAGGACCACTCCCCCAGTTCAGCTACAGTCTCAAACACACTCGTGCAGATGCGCAAGCATTGGTCACCGCACGCGCCCCCTTCCTTCCCCCCACATGTTTCAAGCTCACTATCTCTCTCTCTCTCTTTATTCTCTCTCTCTTTCTCTCGCTCTGTTTCACCCTAGCAGCAGAGCGCATACTCGCCGCTGATTGGTGAATGGCCTCTCTCTGTGCGCTCTCTGCGTGTGATGTCACTCGGTGTGTGGGTCGCTGGGTGGGGAAAGGGGCGGGTGTGCATTCACATCACATATTCTGTTCGCTTTTTCGTTTGGAGAGTAAATGAGGGGGGGGGGGTTGAGGAAAAATAAAGAGGGAGGAGGCTATAGTGCAGCACAGATAGCAATCACACTGTGTGTGATCGAGCCATGAAGTGAGAGAGAGGGAGACAGAGAGAGAGGCAGGGAGGGCAAATGCGAGAGTGTACAAGAGCTATAATGTAAAACAGGATTAAGAACACAAGATGGCTTCCTGGATGGACTGAGACCAGAAAGAAACAGAGAGAAGAAAGAGAAGAGAGAGATAAAGAAAGAGAGAACAGTTCGGCTCTTCTGATGGGGGACATATCTTTCCACCCAAGAGCAGCACACGACGGCAGCACGGTTGAGTAGGTAAATGTATCTATTATCAGTGGAGAGTGGTAGAAACTAAACTGCACTGAGTTTATAGATTGGCTGGGTCAAAAATAAAAAGCTGATTTGAGCTCATTGAATGTCATTTTGTGATGTACAGGTATGTTTCATGTTATATTTGTCATGACTATATAAATGTAAATGTGATCATTTTGCAGGTTTTATTTAGTGAGTAATTTATCCCATGTGATAATTAAAAGCACTTGCTAACTCATATCATAGAAAAGATCAGAGTTGGTTTGGTTTTGAAGGTCTGGATGATTATGTATCTGTTGTTTTGTTTGTCAGTTTTAAGTACACTGGTGGTTAGGGTTAGGGTTAGGGTTAGGGTTCAGTGTGCTAATTCTGTTTCCTTTCTGTTTTCCTTCACAAATGACCTGAAAGGTGGAATATTGTGAAGACATAAAAGCTCAGTCCATAATCCCAAACCTGGCTAAAGAGGTGAGATAACCTGCTGCCGACCTTGATCAAGAAGTCTATGTGTGTATCCTCTTACAGAATGGGCGCATGTGTTTGATATTCATCACAGATTCTGCTATTTTCATAACAGCATGCCACTCAATCTGCACCAGTACTGCAGTATTTTGAGCCGCAGTCTGTGAATTGTACTTTTGCATGACTCAACAGGCCCATTGTGTACTCAGATGGAGTTTGATGGTTTTGTGTTTAAGAGACAGCTGCACCACCTGTGTGTTTGAGTTGCTGTTTGCAGCCGTTAAATCTGTCCTATACCCCAAACCCAGTACAGCACCCAGTTCCATGTTCCAGTGTCTCTTAAGAGGATGGTGTCGTGGAGCTGGTGGTCATGGGCCCCGATTTAAAGGGACCCGGGCTGTGCGCTTATTGGAGGAGAGGGAGGCGTGAACTCTGCCTGGCAAGAGAGAGGAGAGGAGGAGGTGGCTTTCTCTCTCTCTTTGGCTCTATCTCGCTCTGTCTGTCAGTCTGTCTGCTCTCCTCTCTCTCTCCTCTCTCTCTCTCGCCCGGGAGGAAGAGTGGCGGGCAGGATTGCCAAAGTTTTCAGTCATCTTAGGGAAAAGGAGTAAAAATTAGTGGGTCACACACGCATGCATGTGCGCATGTGCGATGACAGTGCCCGTGTTTGTGTGTGACTGTGTGAGCAAGCACATGGCAAAGTGTTTATGGACTGGAGCAACATGTAGCATCGCAGGCCCTGAGAGCTTTGCCGCAAGTTAGCAGTGGTGTTTTTTGTATAAGTATAATCATTTCTTCTGTACCGCACTCACTCCAATGTCAGTAAACCCAAACAGACAGTCTCAGCAGCACCAGCAGTGTCAGTTTTTGCGCTTTAGCCTGGACACAACATTCCCTGTTATTGAATTTAGAACGTGTAGTCTGTGAAAATACTATTTATGTTGGTTGTTTTGTTTGTTAAAATGGGCTGTGCATTGTCACTAAAGCCTTATTTCATACACACACACAGGCTTACGTAACCTTACACAGACATGCATAATCAACTATGTAAATCTCACGTACACTTGTTTTGAAATTTTGCTTGCGGCTTACCAGTTGGCCAGCACGTCTGTCTTCTGTTGTGCATCAGCGTCTCTGCCACGGATTGTCAGTTTGCTGTGAGAAGATGCTTTCTGTCATGGTTATCGGCTCTCAAAATACTTTGTAAAAACTGCGGCTTGGCATTGTTAGGCTTTGTGAGGTATTTCGCTGTGATGGAGAAATTAGGGACAGCGTGGTATAGTGCGCAGTGACACTAAGTGCTGTTCTCACGTTGTGTGTATTATGTCATTTCTCAGCTTTACCCAGAAATCCACATGTGATGCAATGGCCCCTAAAGCAACAGCTGTAGAAGAGATGAAGAAGCAGCATGTCTGTGTAGCATTCGTTCCCGTCATTGACGTAATGAAGCCGTGGGGATAACCTTAACATGAACGTGTGCTGAAAACATACTATAAACTGAAAAAGAAACTGTACTTTACGGAATGTGTTTGATCTATGGGGCAAAAGTACATCTCCAGTTTGTTCATTTAAAAGACTGAGAAGTAACATGGGAGGAGGAGACACATTAAAGAGCTCACGGAAAGTCTGAAGTAATTGCTCGTTTCGGGTGTGCGGAATCCCCTAGCATGACAGGAAAGGGTTAACACTGACCTAGA
The DNA here is from genome assembly GCA_036877575.1 of Botia almorhae. Classification (NCBI taxonomy): domain Eukaryota; kingdom Metazoa; phylum Chordata; class Actinopteri; order Cypriniformes; family Botiidae; genus Botia; species Botia almorhae. The sequence goes on along the minus strand of JAZGTJ010001322.1, from coordinate 54,502 downwards.
TATTGTGGCAACAGTGAGTGGAATATGACATCACGACTTTAATTATAGTTCAGACGTGCCCCTGAGGTCTCTCACGGACACTCCTGTTTGTGTGTATGTATATTGTGTGCTTGTTAAAATGCCAAAAAGTTCACTTAAAATGAAGGACACTGATCAGGGATTTGTGTCTTGAAAATGACTTGGCTTTTATATATGTTCTTCAACTCTTTGCAATGTCCCTTTAAAACTCTGTTGTGCAATTTTATCAGTAATCTGGTGGTTTATGTACTACAGTAGATTTGGACTCTGTGAACTCTTTGAATTCTACAGTTGAGTACAGTCAATTGTATAATGAAGAATCAGCTGTATAGCACAGTGAGGGCTGATAGTTGATAGATGAAATTCTACTCATCAATTTTATATTTCATTAATGTTTCATAATAAAATACAATAAAGTAATGCCTGGTTTGTGTGTGTGTGTGGGGNGACATGTTTATATAAGTCAGTGCTTAAAGCTTTCTTATTGTCAGGTAGATGGGAACTGATACAATCTTCACAACTAGAAGAATTGGTTCTTATTTCCACGGTATAAAAGCCACGTTTCTCCAGAAACGTTTCTCCAGAGTCGTCAGAAATACAATGCATTTGAGATCATATAATAATACAGGTATAATATAAGAGTGAACATGTTTTCTTGTAATGCAGTTCAGGAAAAACTGTCTCCTTCCAGCCTTGACCTTCATGTCTTTTATATCCAAGTCTGTTGTTTTTGTAGATGTAAACACACGTTTGCCCTTCACTATGGCTCAGCTTTACCTGGCTTTACCACTCCAGTGGATTGGATGACTGCATTACTGCAGATAATGAAAAATGAATGGACAGAATGTACTCTGGCACGTCAGCTGAGAATGATCTCAATAACAGTGTGCTATCTCTCTCTGTTTATCTTACTCCTGACACACGCTGATTTGCAATTTCTGCCTTGGGTCAATTTCATACTGCACATAGTCTTACCCTTTGATGTTTAAGGGAAATGCTTATCTGATCTTTTCATTTGTTGCTCTTTCTGTTGAAGAAATAAAAAAAACGTTTTCCCTGATTTTAACAATTCATACATTAAAGGCTACATTCTGCAGCTCAAATGTTTGGATCTAAATGTTGGGGCAAAGCAGTGCGTATTGTATTGTAATTGTATATCAAAAAACGGTTGAGGCAAAACAGGACATGCAATGCTGCAATGCACTTGGTAACGTTTTTAAAGAGGTACTGGCCCTTTAAAACCAGCTACGCCTGACTTGAACATATGGGGAGCTAATCTTAGCTGTTCTCCTGAGAGAGACGAGACTGGCAGCCAGCCACCGTGCAGGGTTGGACAGATCTTTTGTCATAGAACTTGATCAGTATAAAGCTTTAAGCTCAACACAGATTGAGCTGTGATGTGTGATAGAGTTTTGATCTGTCTGAAATCAATCTTTAAAGCCAGTGCTTCAGTGCTTTATTTGAAAGCCAAATGAAAGCAACATCCACTGGGTAATGGATGATGAAGTAATGGATCAGGTTTCTCCTGCATGAAGTTCTCCATCTATCTCCTACACCATGATTGTCTTTCCAGTTCTGTCTGCCCTTCTTTGTCTTCTACTGTTCTGCTGCTTTTTCTCACTCTTAAAATGCCCCTCTCATCGAATTTCACCTCATTTGTTTCCTCTCCTCTAAAGTTCTCACACAAAGACCACAATTTTGGCTGTGTTATTCCTCCTTCTCATACCTCCTCTCTTCCCTCCATCTTACTGAGTGATGAGGGTCCCTCCTCCCTTCCCCCCTCTTTCTCTCTGTTTGTCTGTCTCCCTCCCTCTTTCTCTTTGTGAGTGTTTGCTGGGGGGGGGGGGGCAGGAGGAGGGGGTTCAGCTGAGTTGTGCGTGCTGACTTGCATGTGCCATGCATCAGGCATGATGAATTATGACACACATCTACATACTCCTCTTCTAGACCCTAAAGAAGAAGCATTAGGGAGTGCCTAAAATAACAAAAAGAACAGGAGAGTGATATGAGACACAGAACAGAAGTGTTCAATAAAAGAAAGACATGGAAGAGAGGGAATAATTAATACAGCTATGAGAGAAAACAATGGAAGTGAAGACTGATAAACAGAAGTGGATATCTTGTTAGTCCCCAGTGAATGACCTCTGACCCAACACACTCAGTGACCCGAAGTTGATTTGCATTTGTGTGCACACGTGTGGTGCAGTTCTCTGCACACATATATATGCATGTGTGTGTGTGTGTGTGTGTGCGCTCTTGCATGGTGGTTGTATGAATTTCTTAGAAAGGAGCTGATGTGCCTATAAGTCTTCTGTGTCTTTAGATGACAACATCACATGTTGTAATTGTGTATGTGAAGGAAGCTGTTTCATAAACAGATAAGGGGAGGAAGGGTGTGTGTGTCTGTGTGTGTTGCTGTTGTGTGTGAGTGGAAAGGGTTTGAATGGGCTGGCTGTTAGAGTCAAAGATGTGTATTAAAGAGAAGCTCTTGCACTGATATTATCTTTAACTTTTGCATATTTGGGAATGCTGGGCTGTACTGAGCCAAGCAGAACAGAAGATCAGTTAATATCTCTCTTGATTTTAATGTTTTTCTTTTAGCTGCCTGTTCCCTGTGGATGTACTGCAGTATGCTGAATGTGTTACAACATACATGAACAAACATTTACACGTGCTGACCGAATGTGTGTATCTCTACATGTTTATGCTACTTTCTGTATCCAGTGTGTGTTTCTGTGTTCTGTGGGTCTTTTTTGTTTGATTAATTAATTATTATTTTCTGATGACTGTAGGTTCTAGGGAGCAGAAATTAGCATCAGATGAGTAACAATAAACTGATGAACCAAAAGACAAAAAGACATGATCACATGCTCTGATCATCATAACTTTTGAAGTTACTCATTGTTTCTCTCACAAACTCTGAATCTGGATATTGGTTGGTTTGGTTCTGATATTGGTTGGTTTGGTTCTGATATTGGTTGTTTCTGATATTGGTTGGTTTGGATATTGGTTGGTTTGGTTCTGATATTGGTTGTTTCTGATATTGGTTTGTTTGGATATTGGTTGGTTTGGATATTGTTTGGTTTGGTTCTGATATTGGTTGGTTTAGTTTGGATATTGGTTGGTTTGGTTCTGATATTGGTTGGTTTGCATATTGGTTGGTTTGGTTTTGATATTGGTTGGTTTGGTTTGGATATTGGTTGGATATTGAATCTAAAAACATCTGTTATTTGTGCTGTTGTTCCAACACTTCCTAAGTATTAGTTGAAAGCTATGGGTTTTTATTATTATTTTATTATTATATAGTGAAATACTGTTAAGTTATCTATAACTGTTTGATATTATCATTAGTCACAAATCATACTTGCTCAGTGTTTGCCTTTAGGCAATGCATGACCCTTCATTCTTCCAGGAGGACTTTCACATTGAGATGTTTTGTGTGTGAAAGTACCTGCAGCATATTTTAATTTCAGTTCAGTAGAATGCAAACATGGCAGGTCAACCAGGTGTGTTAACCTGTGTGTTAACCTGTTGTGTGTTAACCTGTTGTGTGTAAACCTGTTGTGTGTAAACCTGTTGTGTGTAAACCTGTGTGGTAACCTGTGTGGTAATCTGTGTGTTAACCTGTGTGTTAACCTGTGTGTTAACCTGTGTGGTAATCTGTGTGGTAATCTGTGTGTTAACCTGTGTGTTAACCTGTGTGTAAACCTGTGTGTTAACCTGTTGTGTGTAAACCTGTGTGTTAACCTGTGTGTAAACCTGTGTGGTAACCTGTGTGGTAATCTGTGTGTTAACCTGTGTGTTAACCTGTGTGGTAATCTGTGTGGTAATCAGTGTGTTAACCTGTGTGTTAACCTGTTGTGTGTTAACCTGTGTGTTAACCTGTTGTGTGTAAACCTGTGTGGTAATCTGTGTGTTAACCTGTGTGTTAACCTGTGTGGTAACCTGTGTGTTAACCTGTGTGTTAACCTGTGTGGTAATCTGTGTGTTAACCTGTGTATTAATTGTGGTCTTTCTATAAACCTGTTTAGTTTCACATCCTTCATGTCTCTTTGTTTTGATCGATAAGTAACTGTCTTGTGACATTGTAGAAGTTTGTGTCTCACTTAGTTGGGTTTTCTTTCATTTTTAAACACACAAAATGACTCTGGCAGTTACTGTAAGGATGTTACTGTCAAGATGTTCTTGTTCAGTTTGATAGACGGATAATAGAGGTCAGGTATGTGTCATTCTTTCATCATCAGCAGTTTCAGTTGGTGTTATTGCTTACACTTTACATTAAGTTCTATTTGTTAACATTAGTTTATGCATTAGCCAACAGAAAAACAATGTGTTTATAGCAATATATTGGTTTATATTTATTCATCTATGTTAATGTATTTAATATGAATACAGCTGTTCATTGAGTGTTTATGTTTGTTCATTGTGCATTAACTAATGTTAACAGATACAACTTTTGATTTTACAACTATATTAGTAAACGTTAAAATTGACACTAATTGAGATGAAGGAATGCTGTAGAAGAATGCGTTATTGTTAGTTCATGTCAGCTAAGGTAGTTAACTAATGATATCAAGAAAAGCAGCTTACACAACAGAAAATGACAAAGTAACACTTTCTGCAATAAGGTTCCGTTTTGACAAGTAGTTTAACATATTTGTTGTATGGATCATGATTTGGTTTTGTTCATATATTTTAGCGCAGGGTCTTTTAACACACGAAATATATGTTCTATCTCTGTGTTAATTGTGCAAACTGTTTACCTGATGAATTCAAAAGACAGCTAGAGCCTAAAAATACTGGTGGCAGAGTGTTGCTCTGTGGTTCGCGTTATGTCAGCTCTGTGTTGTTTTGGTTTTGGTAGCTTTCTCAGTTTTGCTGCTTTGAGCGCAAAGGAAGAAGGGTGAGGTAACTGCAGGGCACGAGAACTGCTGTGTCACTCTGGAAGGGAGCGAGGGAGTATGTTTAAGTGGGTGAGAGAATGAGTGTGTAAGGGGAGGCTCGTTCACATTATGTGTTGTGACTCTCTATCACCAACTGCATGCATTGAACTCGTCTGGTGACGTAACTGAAACGTCATTAGAGTTCAATCTCTCCAGCACACTCTCTCATTCTCTTGCTTCTCCTTTGCCAGTGACAGTACATTTTACCTCTGCATTTGGGCTTATGTGTGTGTGTGTTTGTCCACGGGGTTGTCTTGCCTACATACTGTTGACAGTGGCAATCCAACTGGCAAGACTCGGAGTGTTTTGCTTGTGCTCACTCGCTCACTCTCCAATCAGAAAGTAAGATGAGAGATTTGCGAATTGAACGAGAGGTTATAACAGGTAAATACAAATTTAGCAATCACAGCATCAAATGCCCGAGCGATTTTGTGGAGAAGCTTTATGGTGACCGTTAGAGACAACTGTAAACGTAGAGACGGAGGGAAGATGCTAGCAACTGAGGGAAAGAGACAAGAGCTGAGAAGCTAATACGGGCTAGTAAGCAGCCATTCGAGGACATGCGTTGCCATGAAATGCTTATCCTTCACATATTAACACTTACCATAGTTTGCTCCCCTGAAATCCTCTGCTCTTCCGAGTCCCTTATCGAGACATTTTCCTTTTCTCCATCCTCACAAGCACAATCTCTCCCCCGTATCAAAACCCGTGTCAAACTAGTTAATCAGTAGCAACATTGTGCATAAACGTCTGTGTTATTTTGCCAATTATTGTATTTTCCCTCAAAATGTTGAGCTTCCTATCTCTGCAGTTTCCATCAACCTCGCTGTACCTTGTGGTTGCTCTTCTGTCAGCCTCTGTGCTTTTTTTCTCACATCCTGCGTTCCTCAGTTTGTTGACTCTTTTGTTGCTGCTTGACTCTTATATATTTATGGTTTCTATAAGCACATGTATGTCTATCCCCTTGAATATGCTTTATGCAGACTGTTTTATAGATGACTGCTGTTTCCTCCACAGCTCAACAGTTTGGTTCAGTCGCTCTGACTGTGATCAAAACTAAAATTAGCATCATGTGAGGTTCACTCAAAAACTGCGGAAAGCCAAGAGCTGAGCTATACTGGCAGGAAATATATCAGATAATAAATATATCAGAGCCGCTCATTTCCCTTTCCTTGGCTTTTTTGTGTGTGTTATTTTTAGACCTTAGACAGCAGCTGCCATGCAGTGCTTGAGTTGACTGTATTGACTGCATGTAACTGCGGCAGTCTCCATCTTATGAAAGCATTCAGAATACACAGCCTAGATCAGACCATGAAAAATCACACCAGAGCTGTTGTTTTTTTAATATCGCAAGCATTTCTGCTCTCATAAAAGCCAGAGATTTGCGTTCATTATGTCCTTTAGTTACTGCAGTAGCCAGCCAGTTCGCATGCTCCACCATTGCCTCGTACGTGCCCAGTGCAGCTCAGATAATGGCCTCTCTCACTCTGCACACACAGAAAAGAGGAGGGGAGGAGGAAGGGAGGGAGAAAATGAGAGAGGGGGAATGAGCGAGCAAGCTGGAGAGAGGTGGGGGCTGTAAAGCCAAGCAGACGGCAAATGCAAAAGCAGAAGAACGAAGGAGAATATAGATAAAGGGGAAAGGGAGGAGCAGAGAGACATAATGTAAGGGAGAGAGAGAAGCGTCAGTGGCAGTAAGAAGAGAAACAGAGTGAGTGTGTGTACGTGGGGGAGGTGTGTTTGACAGAGTGCTTGCGTGTGTGCGTGTGTGTCCATGTGCCGCACTGCCTGGCTGACCGAGAAGAGAGGGAGAGAAAGAAGACTGAAAAGAGAGAAGACGGGAACCGCTACTGGATTTCCACTGGCTAGCTTCTTGTTTTTGCACTGACACAAGCTGTATTTCATGCACTTTCCTCTCCACGGTTCCCACCTTTGTCTCTCCAGCAACATTTTCCAGACAACTAAACCACAGTGAGTAGACAACGATCTGTTTCATTCGATCCCTGTTTTAAATAGATTGGTGTTTGGCAGTGTGGAGGGTGCTCATCTCTCAGGGTTTAAACCCCACTCTCTCTCTTTTTGTCTTTGTGTTATAAGTCACTGAGACAGCTGGAGACATGTCCTCAGTTCAGCACACACACAGTTTAAAGGGCAGCTAAGGCTTTAGAGTAAAACAGTCTGTGTGCAGTCGCTTCTGCTTGGGCGTGTTAATGTTTTGGTAGTAGTAGCTGTGTGAGTCTGAGAAGAGAGAGTTCTGGCAGTGATAGAAGGCCAGGCACGCCTCAGATAATCATCTAAGCATGTGCTGTTTACTGTCAGACAGGTGTTTTTTTGCAGGTGTATGACTCGTATGCGTGTCACTGACCTAATACCTGATTTGATCTTGTGTTATTTTTATCTCACTGATTTTTGAAGTACAAACTTCCACCATGACATAAACCGGGTACTCTGGTAAAACAGCATATTGTGAAAGTTGCTTGTCGGTGTGTGCATGTGGGTGTCCATTTCTGTCTAAAAAGAGGAAGAAGAGCGTGCTGTAAGAATTGCACAGAGTCGACATGTGACCTGACCTGTGACATGTGACCAGCATTGATAAGTGAAGATCAGGCTTGCCCTGCTTGTCAGACACATGCTTTTGAATGGAAACACACACACAGTCTGCTGAGCGGCTGGCACACAGCCCAGTGGGGGTGCGAGCAGACACCACTCACAGAAGGTGAATTCATAGTGTCTGAAAAACAGAATGTCCAGAATGTATCAATGGAGGTACAATGAGAGGTTCAGACGTGTTACTGGGCTATTAGGTTAGTTGGATGCTCTTCAAGTGAACTTGAGCGGTGGAGACCTATGTGTCTAGCCTCACCAGTTTACACGTCACACAACCAGAGCCTATTTGTGTAAACATTTAAATGTATTCAAATATTGAATCAAATATGCACCAACAGAATTAGTGCTTAAAAGCTCCCAATTTAATTAATTAATTTATTAATTATGGGGGAGATTATATTGGAGAACTAAGAACCAGGAAGAGATTCTAAGTACCTTGACTTAGGCATTACTAGTTCTGTTGTAATTGTAAATATGCGTTTGTATTTGCATGAGACAGTTGAACTGGTCACAGTCCTATTGTGTCCCCACTGTGTCCTTCTAAAATGTACCTACACTCAGTACACTTTAGAGTCTTTAGTTATGTGTTATTGCATATCATACAAAAGTTAGAGCCAAGTCTGCTTTAAAAAAACATACAACACAACAGTAACCATAGACCTTTTCAAGTTGCCTTAACTGAATGTGTTCCTTTGAAAGAAGAACACCAGGGATCTCCACGGTCTTCTGTCAGATCAGACAGCAAACACTTATAAAGAATATAGATATAAATCATTCCAGAGAATATCATCTAGTGAATAGAGGTTGATGATTGTTATTATTCCAGGGAAGAATGTAGATGTTTGTTTTAATAATTCTGCAGTAAAAACAGCATTTGCCCTACATGTCTGTATGATGTAATCACTGTAACAAATCAAAACCTAATAGGTGCATCAGAGTATATTGAATAGGATATATGTATACACGTATGTGTTTTGAAATATTGTCAAGTAACTGTGTCTTTCTGTGTCCTACAGACTGTTTCTGTGGTGGCTGCAGTGGATGGCCCCAAAGGAAGAGGCCAGATGGAAATTGGGTCCCATGGCCGCCTAGAAGAAGGCGTGTTAAACCATGAACTGTCTAATGGGTTGAGAAAACTTGCAGCAAATGAAGAAAATACCTGTGAAGTCTGTGGCGTGGCCAGAGAGCAACACCAGCACAGCCACCACGACGGTGCTAGATGTATTTCCCAGACAACAGGCTGGGGCCCTGAGCCTGCTGGAAAATTAAATCCTGAATCTCATCATGAGGCTTGGAGCGGCCTAAACCCTAGCACACCAGTGAATGATGTGGATATGGAGGATGCAAGAACCCTGGTTGCCTTTTCTGCTACTGTGGGCTCACTGCCCCCTTACAGCAACCATCAACCTTCCCAGACTTCTCAGACAGATCAGCTTTATGAAAGGTTTAACCAAGAGATGTCTAATGGAAGTGAGGAAGCCAGGCAAAAACGTGTGGATGGTGAGTTTTGTCCCCCTGAAGATCTAAACACACTTCAGGCTGCACTGAGCAAAGCCCGTCATGGCCACAAGCCACCTAACTGTGACTGTGATGGCCCAGACTGTCCTGACTATCTGGAGTGGCTGGAGAAGCAGATAAAAGTGGTGACTAACTGCCAGAATAAAGGGTCCTGTAAGATTTCTGATGCTCCTCCACAAGCACATCTACAGCATCATCATGCTCAGTCCCAACCTCAGCAATGCAGTATTGACCGCTTGTGTGGGCAAGACACAAATTCACCACCTCCTTTTAACCAGCCTTTAGCTCCTAGACCCCTTGGCCCACCAGCACCCATTCCCTGCTCCCCTAGCGTTCTGTCTATAGCCAAGGAAAGAAATGTTAGTTTGCAAACAGCTATTGCAATTGAGGCCCTGACCCAGCTGTCTGCCACTGTCCCACAAACTGTTGTTCCTCCAGGTGAGTCTTCACCTGCAAATCACCATCAGCATCTGTCAACCTCCAATCCCCAGAATATGCCACAATTGGTCTCTTCATCCCCTGGCCCTCTTTCATCTTCCTCTGCCTCATCTGCTTTTTCACAGTCCATCCCACCTGGAAATTACCCTCACCATGAGCCATCATCATGGGAGCAGCAGGGGTCTCAATCTCAGGGTGAAGCCTCTGTATGTAGGTCATCTCACTATGCTTCACAGTACCCATCCTCCAAGTCCCAATTTACAGGCCTGCACCCCTCAAACCCTAAACCCCTACCCCAGCAGTGGCACCAGGGCACAGCTGGAAGTTGTGAGAAAAGCTCCCCACGGAACCCATGGATGATGGTAAACTCAGAGTCCCAGCCTCATTTTGTAAACCCATCCCACGGCAGCAGTGATCCGGTGTCTGAGCTAAAGCAGCTCCTTGGAGACACTGGTGGAAAGAACACCAGCTCAGCCTTCAAGTTCCCATTTCCTCACCACAACCTGCAGGATGGTCACAAAGGCAGTATAACAGGGGTGCCTTACAAGCAGGAAGTGGACACAAAGAAATACCCAGGTTCAGGGTGTGCAGCCATGAGCCAGGAAGGCATGGTAAATGGCCAACAGCAGTTTCATGGTCAACAGTTTCTCCCCACAATTAGACACTCAACTCAGGCAGCACTACAGCAGCATCTTCAACATAAACGTAACCTCTTCTCTAATTCCCCAGGCTTTGGTCCTTTAGCCCCTATGGCTTGTCAGAACCTCAGTAAATGGTGGCTGCAGGCTTTTCCAGAGAGTCCTGTAACAATTAAACAGGAGCAAAAAGAACCCAAAAGGAAAAAGAGTGCTCAAAGTTCTCCTCTTCTGAAGCAGCCAGTGGGTGGGCTTAATGGTCCCCTGGGTCCACCTCTACCAAAACCAAAACAGATTGTTATCAAGAAGCATAAACAGAAAGGCTCCCAACCAACTTTCCTCCCACAGAGCCAGATTTCAATAATTAAACCACCACTCCTCACCCCAGGTTATACATCATCTCTATCCCAGCTTGTTCCATCTTTACCTGGCATGAAAGCTGGGCTTTCCCCCTCTCAGTTGGTTGAGAGCCGCCCAGCTTCAAGCCAAACTCAGGAATCCATTTTTAATAGCAGTAGTGCACCCATCTCTGAAAACACACAGTCTTCTACCCCTGTGTCTGTTTTAGCAACATCCATCCAAAAGGTGGTAGCATGTTCAGGCCCAGTGGGGTCAAATTTAAGCGTCCAAGCAACCAGTATCACACCCCAGACCTCTACAATGCAGTCCACCTCCTCTCTGACAGGTCTTGGCAATTTGGACCCAAAATTTGAAGAGCTGATTCGTCAGTTTGAGGAGGAGTTTGGGGACACCATTTCCTCAGCTCCTGCCACAGAGAGTTTAGAGTATGGCTCTACTCAGCCAGTGGTGAATGAGCCACAGACAAACTCAGGACAAACCAAACCTGAGTCACCATCCTCAAAGCAGCCAAATAACTACCCCCCTGTTCCCAAAATTGAGTCTGAGCCCATGGACGAAGGTCAAAAGGAGATGGTTGAGCGAGTGAAGGAAGAAACCCCATTACCATCGAAGCAGCTCTGTACTGTTAAACAGGAAAGTGTGGAATGTGAGGTGGATGTGAAACCTTCTGGACAGCTCCTGTCTGTGGCTCAGGAGGCATTTGTGGAACGACAGCAGCGCTTCGTCACACCTTTATCCCCTTCAGCTAAACGCATAAAGATTGAGTCATCTGGTGGTCTAACAGTGCTGTCCACAACTGCATCCTTTTCTGCAGATGGTGAGGGGGAAGAATTTAATACTCCCACAAAGGATGGCTTTTCTTTCTCCCCCTCACTTAAAGGTTTTCTTGAGTCACCATTGCGCTACCTGGACACTCCCACCAAGAGCGTGCTGGATACACCTGGGAAAAATGCCCAAGCTGAGTTTCCAACTTGTGACTGTGTGGGTAAGTGTAAGAATGTTCCAAAAGTTCAGCCTAGCAAATTCTCCTTAATTACAAGGCTAGGACTCAAGAACAAGGACACTTAAATTCAAATGCATAAAGTAAATTTAGATATGCAGACATTTTAGAGTGATTTTAATAATTTCACATCACAGCATGGCACAGGATACTGAATCCTCCCATGCTATTGATGTCAGAACAGTGATTGTGCACTAAAGTGTGACCACAGGCATGTTTGCAGTTTTATATTGCAATTTCGAGAATATTTAATGGATTAAATTAATTATGAGAATTCTCTTTGAGAAGCCACACGTTTCTTGCTTAGCACATTTCTTAGGGTGTTGTTGGACCATGTCTAAAAATGTGTGCTCCACCAGGGGCCCATGCATTACTCTGCAGTCTGTTCCATGTGCCTCTTGCATACGAACAATAGGCTTAAAGAAAAGAGCCCATTGTAATTCTGTGGCCAGAATTCAGTGGGTACAGCTAGTTTCTGCAGGGGAGACAGACACAATGGAGGAAGTCTGCTCATATCATATGATACACTGTGGCCAAACATCAAAGGAGGGAGGGAGTGGGAAGGACAGCGTGAGAAGAGATGGACATCAACCTTTCTGCCCCCCCACAATATTACATATTGTGTAATATGTAATATATAGTATTTACGTTTTGTAATATGTAAATGCCAGTATTTGTGTAAAGTGTAAAAGTGTGTTTACTAAAGGGTAGTAAATGTGTCTGAACACTTGTTGGCGCTTGACTGACTAAGAGAAAGGACGTTTCCATAGTGAATCTCTATAGCACACTGTCAACACCACAGGGAACACACAGTGTCATTTGAAACTTACAAACACACACTGAAAGTAGCAGTGCTACACTCCTTATTTATCTTGTGGATGTATATCATCTTTCCTCTTGTTTATACTCTTTCCCTTCCGGCTCTGTACAGTATTCTTTTCAGTATTGTAAGCATGTATTAAGCATGTATTCAGCATGTATTAAGCATGTATTAGGCAGTCTGTGTTTTTTCTCTCATAAACAGTTTTATAGAAGACTTGCATAGGAAGTTCCCACAAATCATTTTTGACGCTAGTCACGCTTCTATCCCTGCATACACCCTGAATGTGGAATGTTTTCCCAGACAAGCTCTTTCTGTCTCTTTATTCCCTTCTCTTGCTTACCCAAACACATATACAGTATATATATTCTCATTGGCTTACTGTCTTTTATATCAGATTATACTTTAAACATCTAAATTGATCATTTGGATTAGCTGTTATTGTATGAGAACTTACTCATGGATCAACATTTGACAACATACTCCCCGTGGGAGATGAATGTTATGTCTAACGTGTTTATATCTGTGTTTCTCTTCTAGATCAAAGCCTAGAGAGGGACGAGGGTCCATATTACAATCATCTCGGATCTGGGCCGACAGTGGCTTCTATCAGAGAACTAATGGAAAAGAGGTGAGAGGCAGATTCCTGGCCGGCTGACATTTTGTTCTGTATGTCTCCAACTGTGGGCACGTTTGTCTGCAAACATTACATTACTGTGAATAAACACTCTGTTTAGATAGATATAAAAACCAGCTGGTGTTTTCAGTACTTTTAGTTGGGGGTTCCAATTAGCCAGGGCAAAACTATTCTTAAAATCATGATTTGTATTTCACATACAGATAACAAGACAACATATGTTCATTTCTGCTATTTAAAAAGTGTATTAAACCTCCAAAACCACAAAGGAATACAGCTGACCCCACATAGTTTGCTTTAAGAGTTCCCTAGCAATGCTGTCATTGTTCTACGAGAGTTGTTTGGAAGCTCTGGCAGCTGGATCATGGCAACAGACTGAGGATAAGTATCTCTCATCCTCTCCTCTGCCGTTTGCTCCCTCCCCTCCACCCACCTTCCTTCTGTATGATCTTGCCTCAGGGAATTCCTGACCCAGAATCCAACAGAAGAAACTGGAAATATCACAGATCCACACAAAAGAGTGAGAAAGGGGGAATAAACTTGAAGAGTATGAATTAAATTAAAAGAGTAGAAGATGAAGTGATGAAAAGGATGTGTTAATAAAGGTTTACAATAAACCATTAAGCAGCGAGTATTCTGTTTTCGGCAATGGGAAACATTTCCCTTTCAGCTACACTTTATAAGAGAGGACAGGAAGTGAAGGACAGGAAATGATCCATATGAAAACATCCCCTAGCTACCACCCCTCTTTTCTCCTGTAAGCACACAGAAGCTCAGACATCCTGACTCATTAGGATACATTGTCTCACCTCTGCTGAGCTCTTCAACACTTTGTCTACTTGTTGCTTTATTTGGGAGCTCATTTAGGGCATAGTGTCTGTATTTAGCCAGAGTTGTCCACTCTTTAGAGGGCAAGAGAAACGCGGGGGCTGGTGGGTACAGGAAGAATCTCCCCTCAGTGAGTGACTATAGCCTTAGCTTGACCCTTTTGTGGCCTTTGACCTCACAGTCCACCCCTATGACTGCAGTTTTAGCTACATGGTATATATACTGCAAAAACACGCTGCTGTCATGTTCTGTCCACTGAGAGCTTCATTTTAGCAGACATGTGATTGTTCACTTATGAACATGTGATCATTACACTCAAATGTGTGTACACATCCTTTATGTTCTTTTATTTGTCTATTTATTTCTGCACACTAAATATACTTCAGTATAGAAAGACAAAGCGTGTCTTTATGAGAGTTGTGGTGGGCTGTTTATTCATGTCACGTTGTCATGGTGTGTAATTTAAAGGTCTGTCTGTCTCGTTACAGGTTTGGAGAGAAGGGTGACGCTATTCGAATTGAAAAGGTGGTTTACACAGGGCGGGAGGGAAAGAGCTCTCAGGGATGTCCTATTGCTAAGTGGGTAAGTGTGTTTTTAAACATCTCATGTCCCTTCAGTCCTGTGTAAGAGATAGAAATGTTTACACGCTTTCCGTAGTGACAACAGCATTTTATAAACAAGCTGATTCCCCTAAATATTCAGGAATCACACCTGTATGTTGAGAGTTATTTTGGTAAAGTAGAACCTCACCTGTTGTCAGGCCATACAGTGTGATATCAACTGTAGGTTGCATTTTCGGCGTGTGGGGTTTAAATGATGAAACTTTAGATGCAGTTGTTGTCTTTCACCTGTTCTGCATGGTTGCAGACCTGAATGTGACCCATATGGGTCGCTTTACACTCAGATGTAAATGTCAAATAGTTGTTTATTTAATGGTGTGTTGATTATGACAAGACTTACAGACACAGTGACTGTGGAAGTATAGCCATGATAATGAATGGCATGCAATAGGTTTGTTGTGAAGTTTACATGTGGGAACATGATGGGATTGTGTTTGTCCTGCAGCAGTAAACACAAGCAACAACACAAGCATGCCTTCGTGATTACTGACTGTCTTTCTTAGGTGATTCGTCGCAGCAGTGAGACAGAGAAACTGTTATGTCTTGTAAAGAAACGGGCTGGCCACCACTGTGCCAACACCATTGTTATTGTTGTCATCCTGTGCTGGGAAGGTGTGCCGCGCGCTCTGGGAGATAGACTGTACCAAGAACTCACAGAAACAATCATCAAATATGGCAACCCCACCAGCCGCCGCTGTGGACTCAATGACGAGTGAGTTTCCAACACCAGCAGTATATTGTCTCACCCTACTGTTTAGATACCCCTATAGTAGTCAGTTAGTCTTCTGAATTACTGTTCCATTGAATGTTTCCAACTTAGTCATGCATTATAACTAGTTTACTTTTTAAGACACTATTCTCAATTATAGTAAAATAATGAAGTCTGAAAAAGTGTATTTGCATAACTGATACTGGCAAGATACTGGTCATCTACTTTATTTGAATGCATTTTAATGACATTGTGTAATTACACTTATGCAATCACGCAGAGTCTTTTGTCAAGCTGTCACAAAGGAAAGACCAAGTAAGAGCTTATAGTGAGAAATAATTAGGTGTATCTTGGGTGCTTTGCAGTCGAACCTGTGCATGTCAAGGGAAGGATCCAGAAACCTGTGGAGCTTCCTTCTCTTTTGGCTGCTCCTGGAGTATGTACTTCAATGGCTGCAAGTACGCTCGAAGTAAAACCCCTCGCAAGTTCAGACTGCAGGGAGACCACCCCAAAGAGGTCCGTTCACATCACTATATGTAAATGCAGCCTAATGCAAAATGAAGTGTCTGTCAAAATGCCAATGCAATAATTGATTAAGAATAAATATGTTTTACAATGTTTTTTTTCACATTCCAATGACTGTGCGTAACAGTTTCTTGTGCTGTTTTCGTGCAGGAGGACGATCTCAGGGATAACTTCCAAAACTTAGCCACTCGTGTGGCTCCTCTATATAAGCGGCTGGCTCCTCAAGCGTACAGTAACCAGGTAAAAACTATTCAATAGTACATATAGATATATAGATATGATTCTGATGTTTTAGAACTAATTACATGAATAAGTTGATAAGCAGGAATGTTAGAAATGTTTAAGAATTAAACAGAATTTGAAGGACATTATCAAACTGTTTGTGAATACTCTAATTATATTTGGTTTATGTTTCCAGTGTGCATATGAGCATATTGCTTCAGATTGTCGGTTGGGTTTGAAAGAAGGACGGCCATTTTCAGGAGTCACTGCATGCATGGATTTCTGTGCCCATGCTCACAAAGACCAGCATAATCTTCACAATGGCTGTACTGTTGTATGTTATTAATCATCAGTTATGTGTTCATATATTTGGTGAATGATGTTCACTTTAAAAGATGTTACAAGCGACTGCTGTTTACTTCATACTTCCTAATACTGTCACTCAGGTGTGCACTCTTACAAAAGAAGATAATCGCACAGTGGGCACAATCCCAGAAGATGAACAGCTACATGTGCTTCCGCTCTATAAGATTTCACCAACTGATGAATATGGTAGTGAAGAGAACCAGCGCCTCAAAATGCAGACAGGAGCCATCCAGGTGCTCTCTAGCTTCCGTCGAGAGGTTAGAAAACTTCCAGAACCTGCTAAATCCTGCCGGCAGCGTCGTTTAGAGGCCAGAAAGGCAGCATCAGATAAGAAGAATAAGAAGCTGCAGCTCACAGAAAGCCCAGAGAAGATTGTCAAGATGGAGGTCCATAACACAGAGTCACCACACCGTCAGCAAGGCAATAAAGGTCAGTAGGTTAAACCTACATGTTAAATTTTTATATACACAAAGCAACATATGTAGCATTACAGCTAATAAGCATTACAAGGATTAACCATTGGATAACCATTAACTATAATCAAGTTGCATTAGATATAGCTGCATTAGGTGTTCTTTTGGTCATTTGAGTGGCATTATTGAATACTAAATATATGAAGTTTGAGGATGTTGAATTGTTTTAGAAACTGTGTATTGAGTTAACATATAAAACATATGCTGAGTTATTAGCTTAAAAATAATTCATAATAGCTATAAAAGATATTTTTTAATATTTTATGTTTTGTTGTCTAGCTATTCCAAAACAAGAAGTAAAGCCCATCATCAAAAAAGAGCCTGTCGACCGCTTCCAACCCTTCAATGGAGCCATACATGGCTACCCAGCACTAGGGAACGGCAAGACAACCCCCGATCCCCACAGCATGAACAGTTTGTTCTCGTACCCTGGTAACTATGCAAGAGGTCACGTCCCTACCAACAGCCAACCTCCTGCACAGAGCCTCATCAATGGCTTTCACCCCAATCTCCAAGATATGCGCTATGGTAACTTAAACTACTCTCCCAATGCACTTTTTCCCCCTGAGCTCTTGAGTTATGATAACAGAGTCTGGGCCAAAGTTGGAGAACCCTTCGCCACCTCATTTGACCAGAAGCGGGATGGTCAGTGCCTTCAAGCCAAGCTGGCACATGCCTATCCCAACCATTCTGGGCAGTGGCACCAACAACATGGCTTCCCACTTCCATCTGAGGTTTTGCAGTCTCCTGTTCCACCTGGTCATACCTCATCAGTGTCACTTGAGCAGCCACATCGCTCAACACCCGTCATCAAACAGGAGCCCATGGATGTGCCCCTATATGATGGCCTATCAGATGGACAAGTTCAAAGCTGCCCTAGCACTCCCAGTGCCACACCAAAACCTGACAGCTGGCCTGGGCAGAAACCAAACGGCAGCCTGATCTCTAAAGGCTGGAATGGAAACATCAGACCAAGTTCAACTGATTCGCCCTTTACTCCAGACAAGCAGAGTCTCCACCAGCACTCTCAGTATCCACAGCAACAACAGTGGAGCACATATCCCCACCCTAACACTCCAATGCTATCCCCTGCTCCATCTTCCTCACCATCCCTAAAAGCAGGGCCTTCCCCTGCTCCCTCTTTACATCCATCCACCCCAAGACAGTGGGATAGTCTGACCCCTAGTCCACAACCTAAAGCATGGGTTCCTTACAGCCCCATAGGTTACGGGGCTGGTGGTATTAGGCAAGGCAACCCAGCCGGTGCATTCCCTGACAAAATGTTATCTGAGGCAGGTGGGAACTGTGGCTCTGCTCCTCTGGGACTCCAAGAAAAAGCCTGGAAATCAGGTGGTGGATCAGCCGCAGGCAGCACACCATCTCCAACTCCTGAGGGTCGCTTGTTCCCTGATGCACTGCAGAAGTCGACCGGGCAGGCATGCTGGGACAGGGAAGCAGAGACAACCCAAAGTCAAAAAGACCCTGAAGAAGAAGAGGTGTGGTCGGACAGCGAACACAACTTCTTAGACCCCAACATTGGAGGGGTAGCAGTGGCCCCTGCTCATTGCTCAGTCTTGATTGAATGTGCCCGTCGTGAGCTCCATGCCACAACACCGCTTAAAAAGCCAGATCGTGCCCACCCTAGCCGTATTTCCCTGGTCTTTTACCAGCACAAGAACCTGAACCAGCCCTGCCATGGCCTGGCATTGTGGGAGGCCAAGATGAAACTCCTAGCTGAGCGGGCACAACAACGGCAGCAAGAAGCTGCTCTTCTGGGTCTCTCGCAAGAGGAGATTAAGGCCTATGGGAAGAAGCGCAAGTGGGCAGCTGGATCAGCAAGCTCTTCCCCTGGACAGACCAAGGAAAAGCGAGAAGTTGTGGTGACTCGATTGGCACCCTCACAGCATACCACCACCATAGTGACTGTTTCACCTTACCCGTCCACACACCTCACTGGCCCTTACAGTCGGTTTGTGTGAACTCTTGTAGACTGTTGCCCCCTGGAGCCAGAGTTGGAAAAAAAGAAAAGGCTCATAAATCGAACGCCTTTTCTGCTTCCCAATTTCTAGCTGTAACATCTCTTTCAGGCTACTGTGAGGGAGAAGGAACAGAAGATGGGGCACTTTTTTACTTTTTTCTTTTACCTCAAATTTTGGCAGCTGTTTGGGAACACCCCAAATGGACATGCTGTCTATGGTGCTCTTGCTCTCTCTATCGTGGGAGGGATTTCCATAGCTACCCCTCCCCAAGTGAATTTGATGATCCTAATAATTATTGCTCTATTATCAATATTATTACGATTACTATTGTTACTGTCAACGTTGATATTACAGGTATTGTTATAATATTATGAAGATGACTATTTTTTATTTTAATTTTAATTGTTTTCTCATCATTATTAATAATATGACCCCCCCCCCCCCAAAGGGATTTCCTTTTATATCTCAATTGTTCATTATGAACACGGGAGCAAGCTATTCAGCAATCTGTCTATAAAAGAAGCGCCTTCACATCATTGTGAGTCACATTTATGTGACAACATTAAGGCAACTTTAGAGTATCTGCTCATAGCTCTAGTCACTGAACATGTGACCAGAATTCAAAAGAAAGGACTTGACAGCAGCTTTGGTCTTTCTGTTTGGTGCCACAATGAAATACTTACATTTTCTCATCCCTTCAAATGGTGCTTCTTTTCTGTCTCTAGTGTCTCTAATTATGCTCTCACAATATCGAGGCAGGTGCTGATCTGGGATCTGCTTTATAGCAGCAGATGTCAATCATCGACATGGACCTCCCAGTCCTGGTAACTGGCTAAGCCTTCCATCTTGTCTTTTGACTGGTGCTGACTCTCATGCCTGTGGTGCTATATCACTGGCCATTCTTTACTACCCATGTGACTTTGTTTAGTCTAGGCTCTGAGGTGCTGGTAATTACAACAAATATCCACCTTAAAACAGCCTTAAAGAGCTGCTGATAAGCCATCATGGGTCATAGCTTTGAGAGCTTCACATAGACTGAACACTCTTTCAAACAGAGAATTCTTCATCCTCGTACAATCTTCTGTTGGCTTGAAATTCTGTGATATCTGTTTGGGTCACTCTAGATTTGTTCACATATATTGTAGCGCAAAGACTTCGAGGTGCAGTAGGTAAGAAAATGTTTTTCAAATTATTTATGTCTTCACAGATGAGTATCTATAGATGTGTAACACTGGTTGGTCCACTGGTTTCTGTCAGTAGACTGACCAAAATAATCTTCACAATGACAAACACAGAGTAGATAATATAGAGAACCTCACCTAACTGCTTGCCTTTATTGGCAGTAATGTATGACATTTGTTTAGTATGACATTTTTAACAAAACGTCCCCTGAGGTAAACTGAGCAAGTCTTCCTTCATTTGATTTATCTAAAGCTACATGTGTTGATTATATTCCTTTATTTTTAAAATATTTTCTTACCTACTGCTGGTTAAACCCACCAGCCTAATGGACAGCACATTTTTTGGAGTTGGTGCTACTATGAGTATTTAACGCTCCAGTAATGTTGCCCCCTATGTTATAAGCAGCCCTCTTTTCTCTTTGCCCCAAAAGATCACCCACACCTGGGCAGTGCATATAGATTTAGCTTGTAGTTGTTGTGTGAGTTTATGAGTAAATGACAGTGCGAGTTTGTGCGCACACGTACATGCATTCGTAAGCATGCACACAGATCAGAATGTGTGTGTATGAGTGTAAATGCCTGTGTGTGTGTGCTGCGTGTAGAGAGCAATGCAGGGCTGCCGCTGGTTTACACAGGGCTGTAAGATGCTTGACACACTCACAAAGGAAAGATCCTGGTGCTCAGTGGTTCTAAAGTTCTTTACCTCATGTTGTACAGACACTGGTCCCAGTTCATAACTTGCTACAAACACACACGCGCTACAGACTGCAGGCTTGCTGCCTACATCCACATTCCTACCTACTTTTTTATTATTATTTATTATATGATAATGATGATCATTATTGTTATTGTGATTGTTGTCATTTTATTTTTTCTTTGTTCATTTTAGAGAAATTGTAAATATTGAAGAGAGGATTTTATAAAAGCACTTTTAAACTTGATTTTAATGCCGAGAAAAAAACAATGATAAGAACGGATTATTGACAACTTTAAACCTAGTTTTCTTTTAATGGAATTTTATTGGGAAAGATAGAACTGTACATAGTTAAATATTTAGGTAAGATTATTTAACTGGTGAGGGATAATAGTGTAATCATGAATGATTTTTAGTCTTCAGTTGTGTAGGTGTCAAGACGCCAGAACACACGGCATGATGCTTTGTTGGTCTATTCAAGATACTGCTGTCCTTCCTTTTGTGAGTACTGTATTTACACCAATACCTCTGTACTAGCACCCGCTTCCTGTCCCACCACATCTATAAACCATAAACTAACAGAGAGCAGAAACCAGCAGCGACTTGTTGACCATTAACAACAGTTCAAAAGGATTCAGGACTCGCAGTGTTTTGAAGGGGAATGGAAGTACATCGCCGAACAGAATATCAGGTTTAAACTTGCCGTATGAAATGTGACAGCTTTCATTTCAGAACTGTAGGTAGATCATGTATTCGTTCTTATTTTGGGCTTTTATTCAATGTCATTTGGGGTGAGTCTTATTTAACTCCTAAATCTGCACTGACATGCTTTCCAGAATGTCACTTGTTCTCGAAAACTTGATCCTGAAGCTCAACATTGTTCTTGAAACCTGGTTTATTTTATTCTTCACCCTTTTAACCGTGGTGCTACCCACTAGAGTTCACTGTGGGAGTGACTCATAGCAGATACTTAAATTGATGTGAACTCGTTTTGAGAGTATAAAAAACCTTTATGGTGCTGATCATTTTTAAATCTCTTTACATAATTCTTGAGACGTTTCTGATCATTGCAAATTTAACAATGCACTCCAACTGATCCTCCATTTGCCCTTTTTAGTCATCACCTTAAATCATCAAAATGGTACTTGAAGTGCACTATAGCAGGAAGAGGTTCTCTCATACATGATGTGAATAGACTGTTAATTTAACATTCTGGTGCTACCTAAGCTGCCCAGAGATGGAATTTCACTCATTTTGAAGTTTTATACATTTTGTCATCTTTTTTTAATCATACCTTCTGGACTTACTGTCACACAAACACATTCAGATACACAACACAGACATGCTAGAAGTACTAACTGTTAAAGTCTATCTATCTATCTATCTATCTATCTATCTATCATGCCCAGTTTTAAACATCAACATGTCTCAACAAAAAGAAAAAAAGGAAAAAACTGGCAGCTACATTCCTTTATGAGTTCAAGATTGTTCTTGGTTTATTTTTCATGTTGAGTATGCAGTATGTATAAAGTGTTATGTTTGGTCTCTCTCCTTGTAGCTGTATGGTGTATTATGTGAATACATAGTGTATGTGGTAGGATCCACAATACTGTTTTATGTTCTAAACTAAGAAAAAAAATTAAAAAAGCAAAGAACTAGAATGTCTATTCATTTATTAAATGATTATCAAAAACATAATTGTGGTAATATGCTGTCTGTGTTGTGGGCCACTAAATAATAGACCGTGTTTTGAAGGAACACAGAAAATGGTAAATTTACACAGAACATTGTTAAACTGAGAGTTTAATGTGTTAAAAGATTATATAAGCTGCATTAAAGCGGTCAATCATATCAGCCATATAACCCACTACACTGTCAAATGAGCTGTACTTTTATCTCATCACCAGATGATGGCACTAGAGTTCTGAGCCATGAACGTGTGACTGTTTATGCTCAGGTGTGTGTGTGTGTGTGTGTGTGTGTGTGTGTGTGTGTGTGTGACTGTTTCATACAGCGTTATCTCCTGCACACCTGTGAGTGACAGAGGTCATTATAGAATTCCCACTAAACAACAACTGTTGTGTTGATGACAATATAATGACAATATGCAGCGATTATTAATGCATTTATAAAAGAATAACAATCGAAATATTAAACATTTCAAGAATTATTTAAATATAATCAGGAATTATATGCATTTACAGCAACAGTTTACGTGGCACAAAGACTTTATTTGGAATAATTTATATTATTATCTAACGCCACTACCTAAAGGTAGAAAAATTGAATGTTTTCTTTTTTGAAGTTTAAATTCAGATTAAAGCACTGAATTACTCACAAAACAACAAAGCTATCTTAGATTAGCAACAAAGCTAATCTATTTAGTGCCAGTAAACGTCGGTATCAATGTATTTTATTGATTTGAAACCTCTCCTGCATGGTTCCTGTCTAATCCATAGAACATTTAAATGTTCTCATAACTTTAAAGAAATTTTTTAACATTTTTGTAACTTAATGGAAACATTAAGAAAATGTTATTACAACCCAACGTTGTTAGCTGGTTAGTTGAGCTACAGTTTCCTGGATAGTGATCAACAAAGCTTAGTTTTAACAACTTTGCATGTCTATTATTCAAACTAGACTATTATTTACAGAGCCCTGAAATGATCTGCCTTCAAGTGTTTTCATTTTAATCTAAATAAAATCCTTCCTAAAGCAATATATTCAAGAGGCATGAATAATTTCCGCAGTGATGGCTACACACTCAATGAAACTGCTGGAGCAGATATGTTTAGAACTTTAGCATGTTGTGGTTTTTCTTTTTTTGATTTTCTATTATAAATGCTGACCAAGGTGTTCAGAGTCCTTCTTAAAATACCCCTGTTTCTATTTCACAGTTCAACATGGTCATTTTAATTGTCTTTTCACATATTTGTGTTTTCATTTCAAATAAAATCTCTCTAAAGGCAAATCACCACAAATGCTTCAGCATTGCTCTTCATGCTTCACAATGGGGGCCCATACAGCAGTTCAAAGATTTGAAAGCGGTCTCACATTTGCACACAGATTGTTTTCTTAAAGGCAAGAAACATTTTTTGTTATGCTGATTTATATATTGTTTATATCTTCTGGAAAGTGCGGGACCATGAAATGTTCGATTTCCTACTTGTCTGTTAAACTATGTATTTGCATATATGTGCAACACATTCATGTGCGGGAGGCGTGGCTTGAAGGGCGCTCTGACGGGAGAGTAACTTTCTGCTTTTAAAGCTAGCATGCTATTGTTAGCTTCTTCAAAATGCCTAAGTTGCTCAAATTGGGAAGCTGAACTTTCTACATTTCTAATGAGAATTCAGACGTCAGCTCTCTAGTTAGCTGCAGCTAATCATTGTCTATGAGAGAATTGTTAGAAATCGTGCCAGGAGAAAATTATCTGACAGGGCCCAGCACATTTATTTATTTATTTTGTGATAAGCGCTACAAAGTTGATAAAACCGTCTGTTTTAGCTGTGCTTGCTGTGGGACCTGTAAAGCTGCAGATCAGGCAACATCTTCACCTGCTTTGATTTGTACACGGGTGCAGAACTGTAGACATATTTTGCAATCTACAGCGTGATGTACACAATAGACACTTAAAGAAATATGAATGTTTTAAAGATTCATAAAAGTAAATACACAAAAATGCACAGCATGTATATATATGGACAATCATTTTCAATCATTTTTCAATCATGGATTTGGTTCCAGTGGTCTTTCTTGAAAGTGTCTCAGCCATGCTGAATGTATTATTAACAGCTGTTAACAAATGTTGATGCTGTAATTCCTCATAAGATCTGTTTTCAGTCTTCTGTATGACTGCAGACTGGTGACTGGTGACTGGTGATTGGTGATTGGTGACTGGTGATTGGTGATTGGTGACTGGTGACTGGTGACTGGTGACTGGTGACTGGTGACTGGTGATTGGTGACTGGTGTGCCACCAGAAAGAAGGATATTCTCCAGCTTTTCCAGTTTCTTTTCAATAAGTAACTTTGTGTAATAATGAACAAAACAAAGCTAATGTTCTGCTCATACATTTACATACTCTGTGCAGAAAATAAGACTGTAAGACTTCTACAAGACAAAATAATAACTAATATTATCCATTCAACAGATTATAGTACATGCCTTTGATTTTCAATATCATGTGTTGTTTTTTTGAGCATCAATGGCTGTCTGTACGCCTCTCTGATAGTTTGCCAGTGTTAGCCCATGGTTTCTAACAGAAGTCACATTGTCTCATTGTATTGCTTAGATTTTTCTTAGATTTTAATTGTATGCAGTAATTCAGTAATCAAGAGCACTTCGAACCCAAACATATTTGTTTCAGGTCTGATTAACTGAGCTGTTTATCTCTGGAGAATGAGGGCAAAGCTTTTAAAGTGTCTAACTGACTCACTTTCAAAAACAGAAAGCTTTCTGCTCTCTGGCCGTGGCGGTTCTGTCTTGAACAGCTAGAGGTTCGAAACATGTTTGTCAGCCATAGCTTCTGCATACTGAGTGCTTTGTCTGTCACAGTGAGCGATGATTGCCATACAAAGAGATGAAAAACATTCAACTGCTGTTATATACATATAACAAGTACATAAATACATCAACAGCTCTTTTTCTTTTACATTTTTAATTTTACTTTTGACATATATTTTGCATACATGTATATATAAATATGCACATTATATATTTATTTTTACATTATATATTTTTTCTTTTAAAAAAAAAAATATATATATATATATATTAGTATTATTGATATGAATAATGTTTTTAATACAGAGCGAACTGGATGGAGGCTTTTAAGATGAATTCATGTCAGAAAAATCAAGGTCACTGAGGCTAGAGAATTTGCTGAAATAATGTTTGTAACTGCATTATATTAAGGACAGATGGCATATGCAAGAATGCTGTTTATTGACTTCAGCTCTGCAGCTTTTACCCACGACTGCAGGCCTATGTATGGATCCAACGATGAGTCTGACTACAGGGAAGAGGTAAAGCACCTAGCTGCATGGTGCGCCAAAAACAACCTGCTCCTGAACATCAAAAAAACAAGGAGCTCATTGTGACACTCATGACCCATCTACATCAATGAGATGGCTGTCGAACGTGTCTCCAGCTTCAAATTCCTAAGGACCCACATTTCCGAGAACCTGTCCTGGTCAACCAACAAGAAGCACCTGTCTGCTGGCACACTGGGTAACTTCTACCGTTGTGTGATAGAGAGCATCCTGACCAACTGTATCACAGTCTGGTATGGGAACTGCTCTGTCACTGACCGCAAGGCACTGCAGCGGGTAGTGAAAACTGCCCAACGCATCACAGGGACTCCACTTTCTGCCATTGAGGACATCCAGAAGAATAGATGTCTACGCCGGGTGCGCAGCATTCTTAGGGACTTCTCTCATCCTGCCTATAGACTCTTCCAGCTCCTCCCCTCCAGGAGGCGCTTCAGGAGCCTCCAGACAAATCATAGAACATCTATATACCTGCCCTTACTTAATTTATTGTACACAATTTGTAACATGGCACACACTGTATATTGCACTTGCTGCTATTTGCACTTCTGATTAGATGCTAAACTGTATGCATTCGATTCACAGATACAGCTTTTTAAAGGCAGGGCTCTGGTGCCTGCTGCATATTTAGTGTACCTCTCAGTGTTGAGAAACTGGGAACACCAAATTATGATATTTTAGACCCGTTGTGGAGATACATACGTGCAGCTGACATAATGACGAGAACTTGTAAGCGACTAATAACAAGAGAGAAAGTGTGGAGTCTGATTGAGACGGTGCTCACAGACTGAACGCGAGCACAGAGCGGTTCACCTGGAGGCGATCACCAGTCACATCGAAGCGTTTTAACTCCAGCTAGACGGACACGTTTCGTTGTTTTCATTCACGTTGTGTTCATTGCGTTTTATAAAGCGTTTGTGTTTTGAACGCAACAGTTTAAAAAAGCTTAAATCCGCTGCACGCGCTCCACATCTGCAGGTACGTTTTACAGCGTAAGGAAATCTGTTACTTACTTTTTCATATTCATTGGGGAAGATATTTGAAGAGATAAAGATAAATTATGGCGTTTGGTAGACTGGGTACAACAATTTCCAGCTACAAATTCGTTGTAATGCGTGCGTTTAGGATTGCATTCTGTGTGGACTAACGCTGCTATATTGCAGCTTTAGTATTGGGCTCAGAAAACCATGATATTTGTCCTGCATGCCTGCCTGAAACATTTGTGTGTGTTTTTTCAGAGAAGGATTGTGGAAGGAGTAAGACTCATTTACCTCTCATGATATACTGATACACTTCATCTTTCCTGAAGGTTGGCTGTTCACGGACACAGTCTGTAAGATGAGCGGTCTGATGCAGGGCAGGTATGTGTCCTCCGTCTTCACGCTGGTGGCCATCGCTGTGGACAGGTGAGTGGTGACATCATCAAAAACAGACCGATGCGATGAGGTCGTGTTAGCCATCAAATGTCCAGGTTATCTATTTTTTCTGTAAATCAGAGAAAAAAATATGAAATGGTGTTATGCATAAAAATGTACTTAAACCTTCCTAAAAAATAGGTAATTGCTTGTATTTTTTTTGCCAGTGACTGTTTAATCAGCTACACTATTACAATCAAATGACTTTCATTTTTAACTTCACAATTTAATTTTGTACTGGTGAATTAAGCAATTACTAACAAACAAACCCAAAGCCCCTCAACATTTTATAACCTCTGATGAAAGTAATCTGAAGTTTACCGATACAGAAAGCTCAAATCAGAGGGAACAGATCAACACTCAAACAATTTTGTGAATATTTACTAGATTTGCTTGATGTCTGTGCTGTGTGTTAAATTAAAAATATGGGATTCGCACAAAGCCCCACTGTGTGAAAAGGAGAAGAAACAAAGTGGAGCTGACCGTTTACCACAACACCATAATGCTCTTATAGCCAATCAGCAGTAAGGGGCGTGTCTGCCAGCTGTTTACTCGTTGCTGGGGTTGCACAGAATATTGTAAAGGATGATGCAATGAAGGGAGGAGTTTGTGGAAACACATTGATGTATAAATACCCCTTTATTATTATTATAAGATTATATAATAATAATATTATATATTATTATTATATTATTATTATAGTACTGTGATCAAAAGAACTATTCTTTTATTCTGTTTTAGTTACGTTTATGGATGGATCCCCTTTGATTGTTAACACATGCTCAAATTGATGTACACTCTGAATACATACTGTACATTCTAGAGTTACAGTGTAAAGTTTGGCTATACTGGAATAAGTTCTTGTACATTCTGAGAGCTATTTGAAACCATGTGAGTGTTTGTTGAATCTACGACCAGCAGATAACAGTTAAAGTCGCCTTTCAAAATATGAGGTCAATATTTTATTTAGTTTTAACATAAAATCTTTGCATAAACTAAACGAACACAAAACCTGTATGAAGTAACATTAATTAATACCTGCAGTGGCGCTGTGTACTAATGTGAGTGAATATAATCATTAATAAACGTGTCTGGAGGAAGATGATTATCAGATTAACAGTCGAGTACTTCACATCTTACCAATGAACTGAGGGAAGAGCGTTATCAGCTATTGTACAACATCACCTGGTTGACTTGACATCCATACATCAAAACAAACATTTTGGTAAAGCAGAAGTAGGACATTATTTTGCGTATTAATATCAGTTACGGAGATGTTTCTGTTCTTTTGGTTTCATTCATAATTACAGACATTTATATTAATTTAACTCAGACTCATTCATTCAAATTAACCGAGCTAATAAATGGACTATGAATGTAGAAACATGACTTGAAAGTCAGATTTATATATTTATAATCAGAACTGCTGGAGTTGTTCGTGTGATTTTATGCTTTGAAAAGTAGAGGAACAGGAAACTGATGAAGCTGAATTGTTACACTGAATTGTTTACTGCTAAACACACTAACGTGTTGAGACACAATGTCTCTTTATGATGTCTCTTTCAATCTTGTTTCCTTTATCTTCTTTAATCAAGCAGCTTTGAGAGAATTTCTGATAAGAAGTCTTTTCTGAATGAGGTCATCAGCAGTCATCACATCATAAACCATTGACATGCGGTAGGAATTTCCACTTAACAGAGTCAGTAAGATTCATTGCTGACAGTGATTATGTTTCCAGTGAAATGCACTAGCTCACAGTAAAGGCTCATAGCTGTGCTTACATTAGCTTCAATGTATATCACTTTATGATCACAGCTAATAATGGTGATCGTTCAGGCAGATTCAGGGAACAATTTCATGTGCCACTAACCTCGACACACTGTTATGGTGCCATCTAGCGGTGGAGCTCATACAGCGTCAAATTCTCACAGGTGTTCTCGTGCTCTGTCATTGGATTATTACTGAAGAGTGTGAGGTTCGCGCAGGTGACATCACTGAGTTTGATTTTTGTTAAGTTGACCACGTGGCTGGTTTTTTAAAAAGTTGATCACGTGGTTGGACATTTTTTACATCTATACGTTCCCCAACAGCATTACTTCACAGTTTGATTTCACCCGTATATCTTTAGCTTTATGTAATGTTGTGAAAAACAGCAAGAACAAACCTGAGTTGAAATGGCAGGCAGAAAGTTACGGACAGTGGTGGGTTTGATGAAGGTGCCGGAGCGAGAGCTCATGGGCGATATTTTACTGCGCGAGAGTGATGAGCCCTCGCTGCCCGTTCACGTGAGTATCGGTAAATTTGTCCGGTTGGAGGACGGGCAGTACATGGACACAGACGACAGAGATAAAGCTGTTCAAAGACGACAACTCGCGAACGCAAAAGAGAGACTGCGGGTGAGTGGACGAGGTTTCCCCACCGTCTTCCATCTGGTCATTAAAGCATCATATTTGCAGCATTCATTCCGCTCTATTAGTTTAATTTAAACTCCTCTTTGACTGCATGATGTATTTAGAGTTAGGGTTATTTTGATTTTCATAAACTTCATAAACTCTAACCTTTTATTAAACTTTAGTAAAATCTTCCACTGACTTTCTAAACCACTGACTGATGTCATTTCTTCATTATTCATTTTTCTTTCTTTTTTTCCTCAGGTAAGAAGTCTGAACAGCATGTTCTCGTATCTTCGGCGTATCGTGCCCGTGATGCCGCAGGACCGGAAGCCCAGTAAAGTTGACATGCTTAAAGCTGCGACCGAGTACATTCGGCTCCTGTCTGCTGTCCTCAATCATCCTTCCGCCAGTGTGAGTTAAGAGCACAACAACGACACTTGCTGGGCTGTAATCGGATTTACACCCGCACACAGAATACTGCACCGGTTCGCTTTCTCACTCTATAGACAGTGGTGTAAAAACATGCAGAACTTTCTCATGCTTGTTCTTTACAGGGTAATGGGAATGCAGATGTTTTCTTAGAAACTGGAATCAATTACTCAAACATGGAGACTGACTGCTCCGATCTGTGGACCATGGAGGATGTACGTTTTTTTTATCCATTTAAAAAGTGCTACAGCATAACACTGGTGATGCCAAAATCATGGGTTCCAATCGCTGTGAAGACACAACCCAGTAAAACATGCCATGAATGCAATGGGAGCGCCAAATGTGTGCACGCAGAATTGCATTTAAAAGATTCGTTTTAATTAATTACAGTAACTTTCTGTTTTCATGTGTGTAATGAACCGTTCTGTTATTATTTTTAGGCTCTGGAGTACATGTCCAATCCATTTCTGTCCTCTGGAGTCAGTGTGTCCGTCCCACTGGTAACCACGGCAACAGAAGCTGATGATGACATTGATCTCAACAACATAACAGTGCAGTGTGTTGTACCAATGTGTATTGTTCAGGTTGACTCTGACCAAACTCTGGTAACAGACTCACTGTCCTCTTAAAAGTACCCTTCAATTTCCTTTTTTCATTTTTATGATTTTCTGAATTAATTTTGATTCTTCTGTATGTGCCTGTAAGATATCAGCTTTTTCCTGTTTGTGATGCCCCAATTTAATATTATAAAAATATTTTCATCAGCTGAGGACTGATGGTTGACTGTTAAGATGAGCTATAGTGAGTTATTTTCTTGAAAACGAGAGGCTTAAGAATGAAGTTTATTTTGAAGCACTACAGCTACTGTACATTTGATTCACACAATGTAATAAATAGTAAATGGTGTTTGACTGCCTTTAAAAAATTCTATTGAATTTTATACATACAAGTTGTATATTTATCTTTTCGTGTTAATCGGGTCAACGCATCACGTTTTCTCCATTTGTGTTAAAACTGATTATAAACGGTTTTAATTTCACAACTTGTCTTAAAACGTCCATCAGAAATCTTACATTTGTTTGTCTTCTCGGGGGAGACCGCCCATAACATCAACAGAATATGAGGAAAGAGGCGTAAGAAACGGAGGTATCCATTTAGTGTAAATGATTAAATGCATGTCCCACGTATATCGTTTATAACATTTCGTTTGCTTCTTGTAAATCACCAGCAGCTGCATCGTTGTGTAGGCAAGCCTATCGAGAATAAACGAACCATGTGTAATCCGACAATTCTACTAAATTCTGTCCTTGGTAAAGGAAACGTTACATTGTCGTTAATAGATGTTTACTTGTGTTTTATAACTGCCGCTGAACAAACGCGTGGTTACTGTAAAGAAATCTTAATGTAGACAGTGAGCCGCGGAGGTCATGAAGCGGCCAGGCGTGGTCGTGAGCTGCTCTTGCCACCAATAAACGTTAGAAATCCGATAGGATGCGGAGTTCTAGGAAAACAGCTCCAAAACAATATCATTCATCCGGGAAAGCGACACTGACCATCGATTGTTGTAGGATAAGCATCCTTTAATTTCTCTGTTACCATTTTATATAATATAGTCTACAGCTGGAGCGGTGACGTCACGGGAGGCAGGCTTGTCTTTACTCAATGTACGTGAAGGAATTCTGATGTCCACGCGTCCATCACGTTCATGGTCACAATACAGATTATGTGAAGGTGAACTGGAATATTACATGATCGCATAAATTTAATATAATTCATTATTATGTGATTTATAAGATAAACACATTGTAGCACTGGAGATAACAGACCCAGGCAGAAGTGTTGAGGGTCTTGTTTTCAGGTGAGCATTAATAATCCTAAGAGTTCATGTTTTCAGCATGATTCGTAGCTGTTGTGCAAATCTAATACAGGCGTGCCTGCTATGCACAGCTCATAAGAAAGATAGTATGGTTTGTTTATGCCGGGCTTTGATAGTAACGCCATGCATTCCTACAAAATCACGTAAGCTCGATCGGTGTTGACGTCACTGGTCACTGATGTCTGCCGCGAGCTTCTGATGCTGCAGCTGTTGTGCGTTGTTGCTAGGCATCAGCGAACAGACCGTACAGCATTGGCTGTTAGGGTTATCTTACTGAAGGAAATGAATGTGTTACTTGAGAAATCCTGCTGTTGTGATGTGTGTTTGTGTAAGTTTTAAAGTGGCTACTATAAGTTCTTATGAAAGGTCATAGAAAACAGCAGATCCCATGCGCATAAAACACATTTAATTTAATCGGCCTGCTCTGCACATTCTAATGTTCTGCGTCCAGTCTGATCGATCAAAACCGGTCATATCAGCTGCGTCTGTGGCACAAATAAAACTCTTCAAATGTATCATTTTGTTCTGCTATTTTGTTTTGTCTGTGTAAAAAACATTGATGTTATTATTTATTATCTTTGCGGTCGTAGGCCTAAAGATTTTTATGATCAGTTACTATTATAAATGTTTTGTGCGTATATTAGCTGGTTTATATACTTGATTTAGTGAAAAATACTAGGATCAGATGTACCATTCATTAAAGATCACATTACAAATCAATTTAAAAATTTGTTGTACTTACTATTTTTGAAGTGGGTTTTAAAACAACGTGTGACTGACAACAAAGAGTGACTTCTTACATTTACGTTACCGTGAAGAAAACACCACCCCTTGATGACGTCAAACACACGCTCCGCCAGGGAACTCAAATTATGGCGTATTTCCGTGACTGTTAACTAAAAACAAGCATTTATATAAATGCCGTTTTGTACATTCATAACTATTTATTCTATTTACAGTGACTAAAGAAACTATATTTTGCAGCGGGAGCGTGATGCGTGGTAGGAACTATCATTCAGGAAGTGTCGTTGCATTGGGGTTATTTCAGCAGCGCACGCTTGATGGCGATCAGTGGACGTTTGTGTCTGGAGGGTTTTGATTAACGCGTGTTTTATAGAAGTGCTGTTTGTATGAAAGTGCTTTAGTTCATA
Organism: Botia almorhae; assembly: GCA_036877575.1. Taxonomy (NCBI): domain Eukaryota; kingdom Metazoa; phylum Chordata; class Actinopteri; order Cypriniformes; family Botiidae; genus Botia; species Botia almorhae. Next base: position 21,615 of record JAZGTJ010001322.1, on the reverse strand, counting down.
CTAATCGAATAATGGGGAGAAGCAGGAGCCGAACTCCACCACGACGAGGTACACATTTATTAAATTTAATAAACGAAGCGTAAAGTGTTTTCGAGCTACAGGTTGCTAATATCAAATCAAGCTTCATTTATTACACATCTGATGAGCTGAATTATCTCTTACATATAAAACTCTTCGTGCAATTTTTCCTTGAATCCCACGGATAGCAAATAAACGTTTAAAAACTGTAAGAATGTAGTTTGAATATAGTTAGTTGACTGGTTAGATGCTTGTTGCTAAACAATCCAGGCTGGTCTGCAGACTGGTTTGGCCCTTTTCAGCTGGTCAGACTAGGAGACCTTGGTTAAACTAAACCAACTATTGCTGGGTACAAACTTAAACCACCCAAAAGCAGTAGTGTTTACTTTATTTATCTAGAGGGGCTTGTAACTGTCTACAGAATGCCATAGAAACGTGGACAACCCCACAGAAACATCGTGACAGAAAATCTAAATAACGTGTAAAATATTACTAAATGAAATGGTTCCACCGAACGTTATGATGATTTTGCACTGTGTGATTTCAGAGAGACGCCGTTCACGCTCGTCGTCTCGAGATCGTGAACGAAGGCGCCGGGAGCGCGAGAGGTCTCGCTCGCGAGACAGAGAGAGACGGAGGTCACGCTCGCGCTCCCCACACAGGCGCAGGTCCAGGTGAACTCATAGAATTTGTATTTCATAACCCACTGAAAGTTATATAACAAGTACAATTTATGAATAAGTATGTTTATATTGCTGACAAGAATATGCAAAGAGGCAACAAATCAATGTGCCTGTCTTGTTTTTGTAGATCTCCACGGCGACACCGCTCCTCGTCCCTGTCTGACCGAAGAGAGGATGAGAGGAAAGAAGCGAAGGAGAAACCTGCAAAGGTCCATCAGATATCAGGTCATTATGTTCATCCTTTTATCTAAATAAAGTTCCATTATAAATTTGCATTAGCATTCAAACGTAATGATGCTTAATGTCGAAACAGAGGTTGTAATCTGGTCATCTTGTTTACCAATGTCAAAATAGCTATTCCGGCATTAGTTTAAGGTTAAAGTAAAAGGTTTCATAAGTTTATTATGCAGAGAACAGCTTTAGAATGAACATCATGTATAATATCAAGGTATGGAGCTTGTGAACATGGGATGTCTTGTTTGTTCATGCAGCTGAGGACATGCAGGGAAAGACAGAGGAGGAAATAGAGATGATGAAACTTATGGGGTTTGGTTCCTTTGACAGCACGAAGGTGAGGTTTATCCTATAAGAATGACCAGTGCATTCTTTAAAAACCAGATGTAGATTGGTAAAATACACTGTGGGTATTAAAGGTATGTAATGATATTTAGCATCCTGAGTGATGGCAGTTAACTGGAATGGGTTCTTGTCAGTTAGGCACATTATAAAGCAATACAATACTCATTATATTTGATTATAGTGTTATATGTGCCCTCATAAGCAGATTCTTCAACTAACCACAAGATGGCACAGCTAGACAAAGAGAATAGACAAGATATTACTACTAAAAATGATTTCAAATGAGTTCAAGATAAAATCATAAATGTCCCGTGCTGTCCTCACAGTATTCACTGATCTATTTTTGGTGGACAGTAAAAACATCTAAACAATGCTGTACGGTGGGTCTTGTCACCATCTGTGTTCAACAGGGCAAGAAGAATGAGGGTTCTGCCTGCGCGTATGCTATCAGTGTGTCTCAGAAGAGAAAATACAGGTTTGTTTATATTGTTTATGGTAATGCTTTTTCCAAACATCACTGTTCATACTTGATTTCCCCCAGACCACTTGATATTGAGTCCTGTGTCTCACTGATCCCTGGCTTCTGGCTTTATGTAAAGACATTTGAGAAGCAATTCACAAAGCTAACATCCCAGCAACAGTTACACATGTGGCCAATCACCTCTGCAGCTACTGCGCAGCTAAATGAGGAAGATTCTCATTGGTGGGCAGTAATGTAACGTTTTGGTGCAGGAAGATGATGTAATCATTTTTCTCTTGCAGGCAGTACATGAACAGGAAAGGTGGTTTCAACAGACCTCTGGATTTTATTGCTTGATATCAAAGTGAAGAGACAGCTGCTGTGTCTTCTTCAGTGTATGTTAATGCGTTCCAACACTTCTCTTCTTTTATTTAAGTCATGGAAGTGATGTACTTTGCAGTTAAGTAATCTTACATTTTACAACCATACATTTTTAATGATTTTGGAATTATTTGCTGAATCTCATTTTGTGAAAACCTTGCGATGCTAAATAAACTGAGAATGTTTTTGTCTGTTTTCGTCTGTTAAACGTGTTGTCCTTATTCGTTTGTCATGATGCATAGTTTGGTAAAAATGTATAACAATAATATGTAACAATTTAAATTGCCAAAGAGACCGTGCATTTACTGGTGCATTAAATATTAATAGATCTACTTAATGCAACAAGAATTAAAAGGGGAAATTACACAATAAAATTGCAGTATTAGGTGTTAAAACGTCATAACAATCCGCATGTACAGGGGAGGCGTGGCTGTTAGGAGTTCCTTACCCAATCACAGGCGACAGCGAGGTGACGATCCAACCAATCATAGCATAACAAAACACTATTTGCATAATCAATCTTGTCTCAGGAGCAAATGCCAGAATACTACGGCGCAGGTGTACCCTCACTCCAAAATAGCGCTACAGTGCTGCAACGTTTATCTTTACCCCCGTTACCCCACATAGTTACACGTTTATCTTGCGAAATCGCATAACAGCAGTCTTTAGTCGCTCCATCCCCAGAGTCTGTGGCAGGCGTACAGGAACACGACAGCAAACATCGTGTCCACCTGACACCGCGGCGTTATGGTGTCGGCCGGTTCGTGTTTTTGTCCCGTTTTTGTTGAATTTTCCACCGCTGCATCCATTCTGTGCATATCGTGCTGTTAAATAAATCGCCGGGCAGTTTGTTAAGCTTGAAATGCCACAACCAGCGATTTTTGGGACTTTGAGGCCGTCAGATCTCTAATTTAACGCCTATTTTAACGACCAATCAACTTTTTCCCTTTTTTCATTTTTTATACAGCAAAGTATTACCACCTCGACACATCGAATTTTATGTTTTAATAGCATTATACTAAAGGAATGGGTTTGACTTCTGTTTGTACATCAATAGCAGAAAAACTCAATTTATGTTAACTAAACTACCAGCACCAGCTGCAGAAGTTTCTATCACATTATCCAATCTGGCAACCCGCGCTCACATCTGAGCCGTCAGTCCAGCAGTCCGCTGGTCTCCAGTGAAGAGCTGTTACTATCAGTATCTAAACACTGTACAGCAGTAAATCAGCGAGCTCTGATCTCTTGACAGCTCAACTATTAGTCACTCTTTCCAGTGTGTCACTGAACACTTGTCCTGCTTTTGCAAATCTGCAGCCTTTTTGATGTGCATGTTTTTCCACGGTCGTGTTGCTTAAGTTTGTAACATTTGACGGCCAATTGTATGTCTATTATGTGCAGGACTAGATAATGTAGTTATTTTGGCAGCTGAGGGACATTTATTTATTTAGATTTTTTATGTACCCCACATTTTTCCGGTTCAATATAAATCAGCTTGATATCGAAACATTTTCCTCGCTGCCTCATAATAACAGGTTGGATATTTTCGTCTGGCTGGATTTTTGTATTCACTGAAGCCTGCAGGAACAAACGCTTGAAGAAACGAACGGCAGCTCTCGTTGTTGATTGTTTATCCCGTCTCTATTCTGACTCGGATTGTCATTTATTATCGCTGTTTATAGCTAAAAATGTCGGCTATCGAAAAATTGCAGATGTTAATCGAAGCAGCTGAATATCTTGATCGAAGAGAAAGAGGTAACGTGTGCAATGTAAAGTTATATGTTGGCATGCAAATAGACCGTGTTGGCTATGGTGCTTGTCTACTATAAATACATGAAACGATGATTTAACCAGGAAATGACAGTTTATTAGAGACGAATGCATAATAGACGGAGCCTTATTTCTTCTTTTAACCCATTTGGGGAAGATCAAAGCACGAAGAAGTGGCCGTTCAGTCACCATGCATATGATTTTACAGGGGATTCTGGTGTGTTATTTAGGCTGTCTGAGGTAAAATTCAGTAGCTCTGTATCAAATCAAATTTAATGGTGCTTGGTGCCGTGTTTGTGTTCATGTAAAATTAAAATCATTTGTCAAGCACTGCTGGTGGTCTATATTGATTTCCTGGTGATTGATTTTGCAGAAGCAGAACACGGCTACGCCTCCATGTCACCATTCACCAGCAGTAAAGATAGGGACGCCTCAAAATGCAAACTGAAAAGCAAGAAAAACTGCAACAGCAGGTATTCCACCTTCATTTGAACAAAAATGCATCCCTGTCTATCATAATGCATCATGACAAATCAATTATTCGTCACACTCTTGTCATCGGTCCACGTGTTCACCTCTACATTATGTGCCATAAGCATCAGCAGTCTGTTTGATTCCTGCTTTTATCATTGTTTTCTGCTTTTATCCTCTACCCCCACTCTGTCTTGTGTCTCAGTCTTGTGTTTCTAGTTACTGTTGCTGAGTGGAGCCAAGGGCCTCTATGTATTTTGTTAAAATCGTAGTAAGAGAGAGTATCAGAGAGGACAGAGTATATCTACCCCACAAGCCATAAAACCCCTCAGAGTTTCAGTGTCACCCTTCACACCTTGTACACACAGTTTTAGCCTGTTGGTTTGTTCTAGGCTCTTCCATGTCATTTCCTGATATATTTCACTTCCTGTATTTCCTTTTTCCTATTAAGTAAGAAAAAATGGTAAGTTATAAGTATGTTTAAATATTTTTTAACATTTTATGAAGAAAACGTAATGGTGCTTATCTGCTAAAACAATATGATTCTGAGGTGGTTTTCAGCGCTTTCTTGAGTGGTTGGGTGTTCTGGACAGTTGCTAACTCTTTGAAAGAGCAGAAAACCTTGCCCCCTTCATAAGTCTTTGTGATATTCAGGTCAAGATGTTTTAAATGTTTTCTAATGTGTTGCTATGCAGCTGCTATTTGTGTAATAGTGATTATAGCAAGCACAGCTATAGTGATTCATAACATTTCTCTGTTTCTGTTTCTGCAGGTCAACACACAATGAGATGGAGAAGAACAGGTATGTTGATATAAGCTGTGTGTGACTGTCACGGTCATCAGCTCTCATTAGTGATGAGATTAAAACTAAACTGTCACTGAAAGTGTAATGAGTCACAGAGTCGCGTGGATCCATCTGCAGCATGTTTTGTAAAGAATGGTCAAACAGGCAATAGTTCAATACCGGCAAACAGAGAAATGGAGATCGTAAACGTGTAAACAGGCAATGGTCAAGGCAGGCAGCAATCAAAACGGTAATCCAAATTAGAGTCCAAAGCCAGGCAGCAAACAATCCAAAAACGTAATCCAAATCAGAGTCCAAAGCCAGGCAGCAAACAATCCAAAAACGTAATTCAAATCAGAGTCCAAAGCCAGGCAGCAAACAATCCAAAAACGTAATTCAAATCAGAGTCCATAGCCAGGCAGCAAACAATCCAAAAACCATAAACAATCCAATAGAAAGCAGGTAGACAATAACAAGAAAACGCTCTGTAATGTTAGCCGGGGCAAAACAAGACATTGCACAAAGTAATGGAAGTTCAGGGTTTAAATAGGCCGCTGATTGCGAGCAGGCGCACCAAACAGGAAGTAGTCAGCCTCAGATACGGCGTCCATGGGAAATGTAGTCCGAATCAAAACTAATACTCAGGAGATGGCTCCCTCTGGTGGCACGGAGGAGGCAGAGTGGGGAGCCTTCTGCTACACTCAGTGAGCTCATGTAAATATTCTGTTTGACCTCCATATAAATCCTCAGTTAATAGATGACCTGCTTATTAAAATCTGAAAGATCTTGCTAATGTATCGGGTCTCTGTTCTGAGCACTCTGTGCTTTGAGTAACACATGCATGACAAGCTCAGTTTGCAGAATGCATGGAATAATACATGCTGTAAAGCACAGAACAAATCCAGGACTTCAGACTTTGAAGTCCTAACAATACACAACACTTTACTGTAGTCAGTGCTGTCCTTGTCTGACACCAGCCCCACTAAAGCACGCTTTTTCCTGCATGCATCAGACCGACCTCATGCAGAGCTCTGAGGTCACAAAACTGCAGACAACCAATGTGCTGTTTGTTTGTTCTGTTTCATCGGATAACTCAGCCAGAGACGGAAAGACAGGCACCCTTGTGTGTGTTCTTTTGTTCCAGTCTGGCTCAAAATGGAGTCCAAGGCTGATGCTCAAAAAGCAACTCAGGTGGGAGTGCATTTGTTATGCAGATTTGGATAAATGAGCAAGATGACTGACCTGAGAACAGTACAGCTGTGTTGCAATGATTTTTGTGGTTGTGAACCTCAAGGCTTGTACAGAGTGATGGGCTAACAGTAAGGTGTGATTGGTTAGATGGAGTTTTTGTGCCTGTTCACAATGCTAGGATGTTTGAATGCCTGCCAGAGTTACAGAGAGGTTTTAAGCCCATTGCTAGCACATAGCTAAATTCAATACACCATCCCTAAGATATCTAAACTCAAAGAATAAGAATAACAAAAACAATTTCATAAAACTAGCATTTATTTAATCTAGCAGTTGTGAAATGTTTTAATTTTCACTTATAATTGAACTGATACAACAGCAGGTGTCGTAGTTACAATCTTACATATGGAACTTGTTCTTGGAGTACAGATTAGTATCATGTAAAATGTCACACATCTGTTTCACATCATACATTTGGCCCAGTGACCCCCAGCTTACACATGCTGTAAATTTTCACCCTGCACCCATTGTGAGCCATGTAATACACACCCTGTCCTATAGACAGAGTAAAAGGATGAGTTCACCGTTTGACAGCCTGGCCTGTCCAAAGGAAAGACAAACAGCAGCAGTATAGCGTTCTCTGTCTGTCTATGTCGTCAGGACACACATACGATTACATTTGCCTGTGAGATGGTGTGTTTGTTCTGAAGATGCAGATGGTATGCTTGTGATCTGTTTGTCCTGGGTGACAGATTTGTGATCTGAGCTGCACTGTACACTTTTTCAGCAGGGTTAAGACAATTACCCAGAGGTCAAAGGCCAGAAGGGTCTTGTGAATAGGGAGGACCTGCATCACCGCAAATGAAGTTCTGTTTAAAGAACAGATACACAGTGTCTCAGAGCAGAGAGGCTCTTTAGAACTGAAGTTTTAAATGTCATTAATTTGATGATTCTTCTGTTAATCAGGTATTTGTTAATTTAACTGCTGTAATTGTTCTGCAGTAATGTGTTTTAATGTATTTTTTGTACAGTTTTTCCTCTTACACAACTTTCAGTTGAATTTCAGTCGTGGTTCATTTAAAACCTAAATTGATCCAAATGTTTTCTGTCGTGCTCCATTTTATTGACACGTGCATGTCAAATATTTGAAGTTTACAGACATCACAGATGTTATGTAATACTCTTGCTGTAAAACAAATGTGTGCCTTTTTAAAAGCATGTCATCAAAATGTTACTAAACACTATCACTACGTTAACGCGCTACAAAAATCCTTTTCATGATTAATTCTTATCAATTTTATTGATTTAGGTGCCTTAGTAGACAGTGGAAAAATATATAAGAGAAACGAAACTCTGTTTCTTTACCATTGTACCGATGTGCTTCTGTACCATTGCTGCGTTCCACATGACAACACGCCGGGTGTCTGTAAGTGTCAGACAGCACGCACAGCCTGCATTTGTTTAACAAACAGCAGGTCACTCAGGTTTTGTCATTACTTCAGTGGTGGATTATAGTTATGTATTAGAATTCATGGCCTTTAGACTAGCTAACCACACACAGCCTGAAAGCAAAGAACAGCACACATGACCCTGTGTGTGTGCTGCAGAGGCAGTTGTGCATTAGATGCCTGAATGATCCGAACACTTAATGCTTTAAACTTAAGCAATGAGGAACCTGAGGCGCTAATGTGAATGTAGTCATGACGACGTATTGTTGATCAGATGAGCGTGCATATCGATCTTGTGTGTTTTAGTATGGCTTTAAGATAAAATAATGGTTCTGCAGAATTTTTGGGTTTTTAATTGTTATGATTAGTGTTGTTACTATAACTTGTGTTTTCTCTTGTGTTGCTCGGTCCAGACGGGCACATTTACGACTGTGTTTGGAACGTTTGAAATCACTTGTGCCATTAGGACCCGACTCAAACAGACACACAACACTCAGTCTGCTCATGAGGGCTAAAGAAAAACATCAAGGTGTGTGTGTGTGTGTGTGTGTGTGTGTGACCACAGCTTATGTTGACATCCCAATCATCCACACGCACAGTACATTACATAACTGCAATACATTTCATAACAGATTAACAGTAGATTATCTTTTAATTAAGTGCATAGTACATTTCCCTAATAGGTTATTTGATTATTAATATGAATCTAATTCTGATCTGATTATTTAGTATGAATCTACAACATGTCTGTCAAAATACTACAGTAACTGTTATACAGTAAAAGTGATTGTAATAAGAGATGTAACGTGCAGTTTGACATGAAATGTGGGGCTGTCAAGCTGCTTGATGTTTTCATGTGTAGACACTTATCTGAAGTGACAGTGACGTTACATCGGATTCATAAACTGAACTCAGCTGATGTGTGTGTGTGTGTATAAAAGCTTTAAAACATGCTTTGTGTGTGTGTGTGTGTGTGTGTGTGTGTGTGTGTGTGTGTGTGTAGAGGCTGGAGGAGAGCAAGAGAAAGGCCCAGCACACTATAGAGCAGCTGCAGAGAGAACAGAGACACCTGCACAGACAGGTGGAGCAGCTGGGACCGGAGCTCACACACATGGACAACATGTCTGATCAGTCTGACTTTGACCAAGGTAAAGACACACAGATGACACAGATCTCAGGCCATGTAAGCAGAGGAAAGTCAGAAGTAACAGAAGAACAACTGCATGTCGTCACTCTCTTATGGACTGTGGGTTCATGGATTAGGATTTGGGCTGGTCCACTGGTCACTGGTCTGATTTAGATTACTGTAGACGAGTCTAAATGCTGATTCCAGTGTAACTAATCAAATCTTAAGGTGATGTTGACAGGTCTGTTGATAGAACAGGCTAGTTTGTCAGGTCACAGCTCACAGTGTGAGCCATCCGCATTGACATCATCTATTAAACCTTCATTATTTTGAGCTCAACATGCGCAGGTCAGGGTTGAAGGATTTTGTTCAGTGTTACATAAAGTTGTTTGTGCATTTAGCACGTCTGCTGCTGTCGGTGCATTCATGTTTGTATACACATTCACTGCTGTACAACATTTTCATGTGTTTGCTTTACAGAAGAGGTGGATGTTGATGTAGAGGAAACAGACTATCTGCTGGGAGATCTGGAGTGGAGCACCAGCAGCGTCAGTGACTCAGACGAGCGTGGAAGCTCACGCAGCAGCTGCAGTGATGAAGGCTATGCCAGTTCCAGTCGACTTCACCTTGCCAACTGTCAGGAGAAGAGCCCAGCGCTGGGGTGCAGTCTTTAGGAGCACAGATCACCCTGCTTCTCTGCCACTCATACTGCAACAATCTCATCTCCTTTCTGACTGACCTGAACAGAATACGGTCTACTCTAATCTAGTGTGTTGTATTTGTGTGTGTGTGTGTGTTTGTGTGTGCATGTGTGAAGTCACAAAGGAGGAAACATGGAGAACATACTGGAGTTTAACCACAGGGTCCATCAGCCAGACCTTATAGATGCAGCTGCAACTGGGAGAAATAGCCCATGTGAACCTGCTGACGACTGGCAGACCTTCACCCATACCATTGCACCATCAGTTTACAACGACCAATCAGGTCGTGTAGGACTGACACTACAGAACACTACCACCTGCCATTGCTTAAAAAAATCTTCCCACCGAACCGGCCTCACTCTATTCCCATCATTTTGTCCAGTTACAAAGAAAGGCAATTGACCAGGACAATTCCTCCTCAAAAGCTCTACAAGACCTTTAAAGAACTTACAGTTGGAAAGAATGTGTACCATACCCACTGCCTACTCACTGTCTCACTCTGGGATATACCCACTGTCTACTCACTGTCTCACTCTGGGATATACCCACTGCCTACTCACTGTCTCACTCTGGGATATACCCACTGTCTACTCACTGTCTCACTCTGGGATATACCCACTGTCTCCTCACTGTCTCACTCTGGGATATACCCACTGTCTCCTCACTGTCTCACTCTGGGATATACCCACTGTCTCCTCACTGTCTCACTCTGGGATATACCCATGGCTGTCTTTGATGGCCATTTATTGTTTCTTCTTCATTGTTTCTTCACCTGACCAGTAAGCTAACCTACAAGAGTATGCTATTTTGCACTTAAATAACCACATGGTTTTGCAGTGTCCTGCAGAATTAAAACAGACAGGATTCAGGAAGCTGCAAGATTAGAGCAAAACAGCTTTTACCGTACAGGCAAGAATTGCTTCATGTACTGTAATATTTCATTTCACATTACATCAATGTGTCATTGTTGTGTTTATTACCCAGCAAGCACTCATCATTCATCAGGGCAGAAGCAGTAGACCCTCAACTGGACTGACTGCTAGATTCATGTCAAGCAAAACAAAAGAAGCAGTCGTGGAATCTTTTTTGTTGATGCTTGTTTTGTATACAAGACACACCTTGATTACAACTACAATCTGTTGTTGTGAGGACGTGTTTGAAGCATGAGGTTCTTTGATGGTTTGTGGGCATGGTTTATAATATGGGGTGGGGATGGGCGAATCTCAGATATCTTCCTCTCTCTTAAAAGTGGCGTCCTTGTGTAATATATCCTTTTTGTTTTTTTCCTTATCCCTTGATTGTTTATGTGCAGAAGCAAAAGGGTGATTCTAAAAGCACATTCCATAATACAACTGAGCAGCGTGTTCAGCATTTCTGAGAGAGAGGTCTGAGGCTTCAGATTACATATAAGCAATGAATCCTCTGTACTTCTGCCATCAGACTCATTGTAAACGTGTGTGTGTGTTTTCTTGACAGCTACATCACTGCATTGAAGTTTAACTCTTGCATTTAGTCATTTACCATTTCTTGTACATGTAGTTATATGTATATAGTATATAGAGGGGTTATTTTCTTTATTGTTATTTTTAATGTGTTGCTGATTTGCACTGTAAATATACATACTAATATTTTACATAAACTAAAGTTTCACTTGGTGCTTAAAAAGCCAAAAATGTTTTAGATTTTTCCCTGCACAAAAACAAATAGATGAAACTGCACTGAAACTAAATATTTGTTAGTGTGTTGATGGTATTAAGACTGTGAGGAGCTGATGGGAATGAAATTGTTGTTACTGTCTGACTGCTGTAGAGAGAACAATCCACTGTTGTTGTTTCTCTCTAACACTAGAGAGTAAACATGTGTTTGTACTCGTATTCACACGACTGAATGTAGTGAAAACTTCAGTATTGCAGCACAAACCATAATGACATTATTTTATACATCTAAATGCACCAAAAACTTTTCAACCTCTTAAGATGGAAGGCTGCTGTTGAGTAAATAAAATGTATAAGGGAAAGATCTTGAGTTGTATCTGTGAGCATTAGATGTATTTGAGAAAGGGAGGGGTGATACGTGTGTCATCGCTGTTCACTGAGAGAAAGGCCTCAATTTGTTTTCTGATTATGGGTGGGTGGGGGTTTGAGCTGCATGTCTTCTGTATTGATATACTTTTGCCTTTTTATTAGTTGCGTTTAAAAAAAAGAGCAAACAAGACGTGGCTTCTCAGGATTGTGTCTTGTTAAAAATGGGTGTCTTGAAGTTTCTCATTGAAGTTAAACCCTGTGCTCTCCAAGCAGTTTAACCCTTTCTCACCCCTTCACACTAGCGTGTTTCTTATCCTGAGACACAGCTAACATGTTGCACTCATGAATTTTGTGTGCTCTCACACACACACACACCGATATGAATCTGACACACTCACTTCTCACAGTTTTTAACAGCTAAAGGCTTAAAACACACCAATGTATGAAAAGCATAGATGTTATCAAAAACTTGTGTACATGCAGAGAACCAATCGTCAGTCATTTCCATTGATTGTGACTGTCTCTTTTCAAACACTCATCCTCAAACACACACTGCCTCTTTGCTCTATGCTGTTACTTCTGAAAAACTGGACTGGTTAAAAAAATGATCTTAAAATAAAAAAATGAAATGTAAAGAAATGTAGAACGGTTTGTTTCTGTTTGCTTGAAAGAACTAAAATGATCTTTATCTGACAGAGAGAGAGAGAGAGACTCCTCATTGATTACTTATTTCTCATTGATTACTTACTGATAATTATTAATCAAGTAAATGAATAAAACCAGTTTCAATTTAAATAGGATAAAATCTTCTGACATTGTCTTCATATAATGACACTGATGTTTATAAACAATCCACAATCTAGTGAGCTTGGTTTGGTAAAGCCCCGTCTTGTTTCATGAGCAACCGCTCCCTCTAGTGGCTGACATGTGAACATGAATTTGAAATGTTCGCCTATCTAATCAAGAATTAATGATGAGCATTAAAATTACAGTATACAAAACAAACAAAAAATAAGTAAAGCAAATAAAATGGAATAAAATTGTCTGTCTGACTGTCACTTGCAGCAGCTTTTTCTCTACTGTGAGCATCAAACTGCTCGCTGCTCCAGCCGTGAAATCTCCCAGTATCGTTTTTGTTTGCTCTTCACTGCAGTTCTAGCGCTCGCATCTGTCTTAAACAGAGAAACTGCTCTGTCTCGTATCTCAGAGACTGAGGACCACGAGGTCTGCAGCATCTCTCCAGGGATTTGGTGAGCTGCGTGAATATTTTGTCAGCTAATCTAAAATTAGACGTGTCTTGAAGTCTAAATGCTTTATTCAGGTCAAAACTGTTGTTTATCTCGACTATCACTCTGAATAACTCAGTGAACGTCTTTATCAGGTAGAAATGACTACAGTGAACGACAGCACAGTTCAAATCATGGGCTGTGATCATGGGCTGTGATCTGTGCGCGCTTCTCACGGAGTTCACGACGCACGCATGTACCATTACACACTGCGTGCGTTTAAACTCAAGATTGAGAGTCTTTTAGCAAGAGAGGTATAGTGGGAAAGGAAGAGAGCTGTTGAGTATGTGTCAGTTTAAACTTTTAGACCTCTCGGTTACGCACAGCTAGTGAAACTGGAGCGCAAGACTTTGGGTGTGGCGCGCGGCGCGTCGTTCCTGAGACGAACTGCCCTCACTGCTCAGAGCTGCAGGAACTTCTGACTCATCAACAGTCGTTTCATTTCAGCTGCAGTCAAACCTTAATACAGCACAGTTAATACATCTTTATGTTAATTATAATGATCAATTTCACCAAGAATTGCTTATTATATAAAAACAGTTATAAAAAAGATACAAATTATCGTCATTTGATTTTTTTTATGCGACCTTTACCAACGCCCCAAAATGATAAAAACAAACAAACTGTACAATTCTTTGAATGAAACAATATGTTTATATTGTGCTCTTATCAGAGTATTGTGAATTATACGTTTATAATATTATATTATAATATAAAATGATAATATTGTAAGTTTTCTTCAGTGCTCACACTGAACAGATGGGCTACTCATGCGAATGTAACGGATGCAGCTGATACTCTGGTGTGTTAACTGTGCCTCTACGTGTTGATGTTTGCACTGATGAATTGTTTCTCGTGCCTGAAAGCGCTGAACTTTACACAAACTCAGTCAAATAACTCATTAAACATGTCAGGTGCAACATTAGCACAACTTACATCAGTTCTCCTACATTTTAATAACGTTACTTCTGAATGAAAAGTTGGTTATTGATTGCATTTAAAAGTGCCACAAGTTTATTGTCAGTGTATTTAAATGATGTAGCTGTATATAATCTTCTGTCAGAAATGAATACGAGTTTGTCGAGTTATTCATTATTGATCAGAAATCAATAACGAATCAGCCACTAAATTAGTGGTGGTCCACCAGATCAATACCAGACAATCCCACACAAACACTAAAGATTATTTATGTCTATCATGTATTCCATATAAAGTTTAAAAATTGCATGTATTATAATAATAAAATGAATAGAGAAAGAGAGTAAAAGAATCGCTGCTTCACGTGTCATCTATATTAGTATTCGTTTAAACCCGTGTCGGAACCAGCGTTTCACAATACATGTAAACACGTAAATGTGAAGAAATGTCTGTGCAAATGTAATCTGTGTTTAAGAAGTCTGATCTCTTATGAGAATCGCTTGACAGTGTGATTTTGTCATAAACAACCAACACAGTTCCAGGTACGAAGCATTTTGCGCGATGCGCGTCATCACGACGTCACTTAATATATCACAGACCCAAAAGTGATTAAACATGTCATGAAAGCCAAGGCTGACGTCATAAAGTGAATGAAACGATTGACTGACCTTTAGAAGAGATGCTCGTGTTTTCTGCAGAACTAACCGGCCCTTCCGTTGTGAAGCGTTGCCCGTCTGCGCCCCGACCCGAACCCGTTTCTGTGCGCGGTGAATGAGTCCTCGCGCTTTGCTGTGCAGCGCAAATTGTCCAGGAATGTTTAAAAGCGGTAAGTAGAAGAAGACGTGTACGATCAAATCGTGTTTAGAGTAAAACTGTTTAGCCATCACGTGTCGCTTTCTGTCTTCAGTAGACGACTGAATCTCTGATCCATCTCTCTAAATACTAAATCAGCATGTTATAATACAGTCTCTTTACTTCTGTTTTATCATCATCATCGTCATCATCATCCGTGAGTCCTGCACTGTAGTTCCCAAAACATTATCATCATTATCACATGTAAGTCACAGACACAGAGCTGCGCACCTGCAGATGTTTATTATGATAGTAACTACACTTACCGTAAACCTTATAATATTGTAGGCCTAACAAATATTGTTATACATCAAAAGTAGCCCTAACCCTAACTTAAATCGGAAAATGTACTTTTTATATAAATATACACCACAAAATATCCCAATGACGTTAAAGAATTACAATAACATTCTTATACAATTTATAATCATAAACACACCAAAAAACGTGTACGCACCGAAATGCATATTCAGGTTAAAATGCATATTTAAAGAAGATAAAGTAAAATCTTAAAAAAAGTTAAAGAATATTATTAAAGTTAAAAATGTTATTTTGCAATAGATATGTATAGAGCATATCTAACAAAACAATCTGTTATACAGTTTTCATCATTTGGACACATTTTGAGCAGCTGGAATCTGCTCTCTGCAGCACTAAAGGAGAGATGTCAAGATGACCCTGGACATTGAGATTACAGCTTACAGGTGACAATAACTCTCACATCACCCTCACTAATAGTGAAGGGTCTGATGACATCAGCAAGACTATATTTGGTCTTTCCTAACAGGAAGCTGCTTGAGGGGGAGAAATGGCGTTTAAGTTCTGTGGGTAGAGCTGTGTTGCAGTATTCCTGCTCTTATCCATCCAGTCGCACCTACAGGAAGGGCGGAGCAAAACCTGAGGAACAAGAGGAGCAGAAAGAGGAAAAAGAGGAAGAGAACGAGGAGGGAGAGGAGGCAGAGGCAGGAGAGGGAGCAGAGCAACAGGAAGGAGGTGAAGAGGAGGAAGGAGAGGAAGAACAAGAGGGGAAAGAGAAGGAAAAGAAGGATGAGAAGATAAGGGGACAGTAAATGATGATAAGATGTTAACTTTCGGTGGAAATATCGTACAGAGTAAATAGCTGAAAATAGCTTCTATAGTTTCGCTGGAGCCCTGAATCAGTAATCAGTCGCTCAGAGGAAAGATGTCTAACTCTGCTACAGGAACACCTGAAAATGACAGGTAGGTATGTTTGAATCTCCATAAAATCAGAAGGCCCTGATGTAGCATGTTTTCATCAGCGTTTTCATGCTTAGCTTGATGTCACAGACTCTTAAAGTTTCTGTCCAGTAATTTTTTGATGATCCAGATGTACCTGTTTTCTTTCTTTGCAGCAGTCAGAGCACAGACGTTTTAGAAGCAATCACTGCTAATAATCCCTCTATTCCTTTCACCATTCTAAAAAACCCTCAAATCAAAGCAAATCTTTCTCTGCATCTTTGTGTTTCTTCTCCTTAACTGTTCTCTTTGTGTGTTTCTCGTCTTGGATTATCCTTGTGTGATTCTTCTTGCAGATGATCTTTGGAGAAAGCACATCTGTGAATCTGTGTTTTTGTTTTGTGGTTGTGCTTATGTGTGTTTGTTGCAGCTGGCAGTGTCAGGTCGGGCTCCTCTCTTTCTGCAGGTGAACGGCAGAAGTCGCAGTTATAGCTGCAGTGAAGCACTGTTACTGGTGAATACAGTATGGGATAATTAATAAAACGCTAATAAAATTAAATGCCACAGATATTGAAACTGTCATCTAAATGGAACACAAGGAAAGTCGTTATGTTTAAATAACTGGTGGTTAAATTGGCAACATTTCCAATGATATTATAGTACAATAATATACTAATATCCAATAATATACTCTCTCTCTCTTTATATATATATATATATATATATATATATGCTCTCTTGCGCATACAAACATGCACTGAGTGCATGACGACATGCATCATGACAGCAGATCAGTGAACTATAACACACAAACAACCTGTCAAACACAAAGTGAAGTCCAGAGTGCATGATACTGCACAGACATTCAATGCTCTTAAAGTGTTGAGATCTGAAATGATAGACAACTTACAAGTTACAAGTGGAGTTTATTGTCATTTCAGCCATATACAAGTACATAGTGAAACGAAACAACGTTTCTCCAGAACATAGTGCTACATAAGACAAACACTGAACATCACAGACATACAGGGCTACATAATTTAAACACAGTATATACATAAAGTGCACAAGTGCAAAAACATGTGCAGACAGCACAAGACATTTGTACAGATTGTAAACATTGTGTTTAAAGTGTAAACATTATGTATTGTTTGGCAGTCAGATGTGCAAAAAAACTTTAGTGCAAAAGAGAAGGGTGGGGAATGTCCAGTTGTGTATATATATAAATGTTTGTGTGTGTGAAATCCTTCAGTCCAGTTTTACTGACTATTGAGGAGCCTGATGGCCTGGGGAAAAAAGCTACTGCCCAGTCTGGTTGTGAGGGTCTGACTTGACTATATGTCCGTGATGGAGGGAAGAGAGACCCCCTTGATCTTCTCAGCTGTCCTCACTGAAGGGTCTTGTGGTCCGAGACGGTGCAATTCCCAAACCAGGCAGTGATGCAGCTGCAGAGGATGCTCTTGATGGTCCCTCTGTAGAATGTAGTGAGGATGGGGGATGGAAGATATGCTTTCCTAAGTCTTCTCAGGAAGTATAAACGCTGCTGAGCTTTCTTGGTTATGGAGCTGGTGTTGAGCGACCAGGTGAGAAACTTGGTGCTCTTGACAATCTCCACAGAGGAGCCGATGATGTTAAAGATATTAAAGACATCTCATCTGTGATTTTTCTTTCCTGCGAGATGTGATCATTTATATAAATGTGTTAACACTTAAGCAAAAGGGTTTCTGTGATTTTACGTTTCTTGTCAACATTTCTGTACCGTAATTTAACTCCAACCTAATCAGATTGATGGAAATGTTGTTCTAAGACCAACAATAAACACGTACTGTTTTGTGTCAGCAGGAAATAGTCATTTAAGTCTGTGTGTAGAGTAAGATTTAGAGCCCCAAAAAAGAGAAAACATTCAATAAAATTAAAGATGAACTGCCAACATTTTTTCATACCATCACTGTGAATTCTTTTGGGCATAACCACCGTGTAGTGAAAATCTAACATACGACAGTCAGTTAAAATACAGTATATGGTTTCAGCTTTTATCTGATCGGACATCCAGTGTAACCCTTCTGTAATGTAGTCAACTTCACCACTGTTGCCCACGTGTTGTCATGCTATATATGTGAAAACGCAGGGGACACCGTGTATATCTTACTTTATAAAAGCTGATGAACTGAACCTGATGCTATAAAACTGATCATCACTATTACTTCTGACCGGAAGAGCCGTTCTGAAACAGTGCACCTGTGACCGCAAATTTATGCACCACATCGCTGTTGCTCGGCAACTATGAACAGCTGTCCAATGTCTCAGTTTTGTGCCTCTATTACTACACGTGCACGAGTTTCCTTCACAAAAACCCACACCTTTAACTTGTGATTTTTAGAAACTAACATCATTTGAACACTTTGATGAAACAATTTTCAGTCAAAAACTTTGGTTAACAGGGATGAAAACTTTAAAGTAAAACAAAATTAACCAATGCAAATAGCACATAATTTTCTGTAAATTTTGCTAGTCTTTCTGAAACAAAGCTATATTTGAAAACACTGTACACATGAAATGATTTGGTAAAACAGATTAAATTTGGCTTGCAGAATTAACATTTTTGGGCTATAATGTAGCGAACTGCGCTGTTTAACATTTATGCAGAATGACAAGAATAAAACAAAACAACAATTCTTGTTTTGTATAAAATGTTTTATTTCCATTTGAGTATAAAACAGCACTATAGCTCTGGTCAATTTAACAAACAGTAACAAACACTTCCTGTTTGTCCCTCTCTAAAACACCTGACATTTGGTTTGGGGGGGTTATTTGCCATTCTAGTTTTGGCAAACATTAACATAACATTAACACAAAACTACCAAATCACTCATGGTTAGCTAGTATAACATTAATATTAACTTAAAAAAGGAGAATGAATGAACACAAGTGGATCTGGTCACACGTTTCAAATGCAAGCCCTGGAGTCCAGGTCACCACAGTGACCTAATGAGAACTACGCAGTCTTCTGCTGGCCCTTCTTCCCAATCAGAGACTTATGGATGTGAGGAATCACACCTGTAAGAAATGTGTTTGACGCCTGTAACTCTCAATGTCCTCACACACAACAATGTTATTGTCATAAACTAAAACTACAACTAGAGACTGCTAAAATAAATGAACTGAAAAACTCAAATGAAACCACACTGAAATGAAAAACAAAACAAACTAAAAGTACAAAACTCCAACAACCTTAATACACAAGCAACACACACACAGAAAAGAAAAACTCCAACATACCACCACCAGCAATGGTTGCTTTGATGAGGGAATCCAACTCCTCATCTCCTCTAATAGCCAGCTGTAAATGACGAGGAGTGATTCGCTTCACCTTCAGATCCTTTGAGGCGTTTCCTGCCAGCTCCAACACCTAAACAACACAACAGTCGTATAATGAAAGCACATTCACAGCTTCTCACCACTAACAGCAGAGGTGGGAAAACGGTGCCAGCATACCTCTGCTGTGAGATACTCAAGGATGGCTGCGCTGTAGACAGCAGCTGTCGCCCCCACACGACCGTGGCTTGTAGTTCGAGTCTTTAGGTGCCTGTGGATACGACCCACCGGGAACTACAAATATCACAATTCGTAAAATATATGCACCAGATCGAAGTTTGTTAAAAGTTCATTAATATACACACTTAAAGGTCAAAAGAATGCAAAAGAAACAGTATTAGTTTTGTGTGTCTGATGCCAAAACAGACCATAATAACCGTGAGCCAACACAGTGGACATTTAAACAGAAAACACATTTCAAAACAAGCACCTCTGCTGGAGTAATGTAGAAGATACAAAAGCTCACCTGAAGTCCAGCCCGTTGGGAGCGAGACACTGCTTTCGCTTTAGCCTTTCCACTGTCCTTACCTGCTTTACCTCCTGCCTGTTAAAAACACACAGACTCTTGAGGTACACATGTAAACATATTCCAACACAAGTAATTTATCGTGCACAGTACTGTAAAGCAACAAGCAATTATTTGCAGTATTATTGGCAATAAAAAATGAAAGATTTGTTACATTGCAACTGATTGTATATTTGTAATTCAATAATTGTGTGTTTAAATCGCGATATCGCAAGACTGTAACAAACTCAATGAACATGTCACTATTTATATGTAAAGTACACAGGAGTATTCTAGTATACTGGCGTGCTGTAGCAAATAAATAAACGGATCTGAACACATAATGTCGAGTAACTTGCAGTTTCCTGTCGAGGGAACATGATATTAATTAATTAGAGACTTTCCTCCCTAAAACCTCAAGCACCTTCTACTTCTATTAAAAACAGGTAACTATATCAACGGGAGGTAAAAGACCTCCAAAATCTCGCTTACTTGATAACCAGACCACTAACCCAATATTCTTACCCGTGTTTCTAGAAATCACAAACTACATATTCAGCGACATCTAGAAGCATGTGACTTATAAATGCTAAAACAATTACAGAAATGTATGTAAACTGAGAATACCTCTGACAGACGCGGTTTAACACACGTACTTATCGAGCTCGTATAAATATATACACAACCGCTGTAGCGTATATCAGCAAATGTATAGTAAAAAATAAGATAGGTGAACGTTTCAAATCGGTTAACGGGGAACAACTGGCGTCATGATGAACTAAATATCAACTAAAACGCGCGGGTTAGCAACGCTAAATCCTGCCAGCGTTAGCCGAGAGCTATCAATGAACTCATAAGACGAAACATGAGAAACCAAACGGAGCGCAGCGTTGAGTTATACGAAACAAATTAGGAATATAATTTACCATTGCAGCGACGTATTCGTTCAAATGAGAAATGTTAAAGTCCGATTAAAATCTATTTCGCCTCTTCACTCGGATGAACAATAAACCCGTTCAACAGAGAGCGACTGATTAACCAATCAGAATAGGAGTTGTTGGCTCGAATTTTACGTAGACCAATGAAATATCAGCTTGCTGCTGCTTTTACCATCCCCCATCGATGAGTGACGTTTATACGCAAAACACGTAGGCGGGACTTAACATTGACAACTACCTTTTAACCTACAGATAAAATAATAAACTTTTATCTGCATTTGACAAAACATCACACAAAAAACTGCTGTTTTAAATGCAAAAGATTTAAGTGAAAGATATCAAGGTATATCAAAGTATCAAGGTTTATTACTTATGATTTCTCTACATTTATGTACAGAAATGTACATATGTACATTTATGTACACATGCTTCTTGCTATTTATGTACAATTCAATTACCGCATAATGTGAAATGCTGTCGACAGAATAGTATAAATAGCAAGAAGCATGTGTATACATGTTCTATTTATATAATTATAAAGAATAATATAAAGCTTGTTGAATGTATGGCTTCGCTTTGCACGTGTTGTGCCTTTGCTTTTTATTTTATGTGACTTTATGTCGTTTATGTGCTACATCTTAACAATACATCATTAACAAGTGTCCACTGAACATTTTTAACAAAAATGCAATTAGATGTTGTTATTAGTATATATAAACGGTTAAATGGTGAAAACTGTGCTAGTGACTGATTCCGCATGTACTGAACGTAAGTGTCAAGCGCCATCTAGAAGAAAGCGCTTGTTTTTTATGGAACGCGGACGGGGCCAAAAGTGTTCAAATGAAACGCGTGAAATTTGGACGCGTCAACACGCACAGTGTGTACGCGTAAATACGAAGTATATGTTCGGG
>JAZGTJ010001321.1:41712-59430 GCA_036877575.1 Botia almorhae | reverse complement strand
GATCTGACAGCTGCGTTGTGAGGGATCCGAATTTATCCGAGAGACTCTTTTGCTTTAAATAAATAGAAGTATTGAAGGAAAAATTAATGGTATGTAAATAAAGAAAAGTATATAGACTGCACAGGGAGTCCAATATTCCAGTAATATGAAATCAGGCATTAAACAGTAGAAAATGAAAGATGTGATTACATACAGAACAGTAGGTGGCGGTACATGCTTTTGACACCAGTCCGCAATTAAAAGAAGAAGGACTGAAACCCTATTCTGTTAAACACTCTAAACAGGAGTTTAAACCTTTCCGAACAAGTGAAATCTTTACATCTGGACAATTAAAGCACGTGTAGGTTATATTTTTAAGCTACTTACTGAAGGTAAGCTATTAGAAATTAAGTATTTACATAGAAGTACAAGGAACAAAGGTTGCAAATGAAGCTTTTTGGAATTTGCTTCATTCATTGCTTTTATTGCACATTTAAAAATGTATTTTTTTTATGTGCGAACTTTATGTGCGACTGTGTTTTGTATAGATAAACAACACGCAAACTAAATGTCAAGGTTAAACGCTGTAGCCTTTGCCTCCATGGTGTCATTATATAAGGTTGGTTTTAAACTTTTTGTCTGTTATGACCTTAAGACTTTGAACTTGTACTCCTATATTTTGCCGTCATGTTTTTATCCGTTTGCTGTATTTGAGAGATGTCAGAAATGCAGCTCTGTTCCCTTGTAATGCTGTGTTAGGGTGATAATTCGACATCAAATATTTGCTGCTGTCAATTATTGATTGTAAACTCTGCGCATGATAAACACAGCGGCTCTGTCTTAAACCCAGTCTGCTGCCAACGTAGACAACATTTTAAGGGATCATAGACGAATACGGCATTTTCGGTTTAATAAAGATTATAGAAACGCGCACATGATGCCCTAGAAAGGCAGTTGAACTCTAGGTTTTAAGACACTGCCAGCGTGTTTTATAAAGTCGCCGTGTAAAGCAGTGCCTTTTCTGCATAGTTTGTACTAAACCCTTTTTGTTTGATTTTTATAGAGGCTTATTGAAGATTATAATGTGACTAAAACGAGGGAAGAGTAGAAGAGATCTGAGTCCATAATTCGCACAATTAGTTTAGGCCTGTTGTTTAGATTAGGCCAGGAATGCAGTTTTAATTGATATACAACACAAAGCCAGTCAGATTAGTAAAGCCACAGGTGGGCTGAGTATTAACATTACTTATTAGACTTTTCATCTCATAGATTTGTTGAGATTTTACGGCGTCACCATGCCAGCAAAAAAAGCTGTGAAGAGACAAGCGGCCACAGCAACTGTGGACTTGCCTGTTGTAAAGAAACTGAAAAGTAAGTCATCCATTCTTACTCATTCATCACAGGTTTGTTTAGGAGCATATGTGGCATATATAAACTGTAAGTCTATTTATGCAATTGTAGACATTGGTGAATTATACAGCATACAGTATAATAGAAGTCTTGGAAGGAAATGTTTTTTACATAAATATCCCTTCAATGTGGACCTGACAGCTCATTAATGCTTCAGGTGTTTGTGGGTTGCAGATTCTCACCGTAGTCATAGCCAGGAAAAGGGTCTGGTGCTTGTTCTTGGGCAGGGTGATGTTGGGCAGCTTGGACTGGGAGAGGACGTGCTTGAGAGGAAGAAACCAGCGCTGGTAACTCTTCCCGAAGGAATCGTGCAGGCCGTGGCTGGAGGCATGCACACCGTCTGCCTCAGCGACACAGGAAATGTAAGTGGGGTAACTTTAAACAGAAGTCACTTTGAAGGCCTTGATTGTTGTGAACTTCTGTCAGAACACCAGGTCTTTGACAATGACCCCATTCTACAGATGTGAAAAGAGAAACCTTTATGTTGTTCTATCATAACATCTTGCATAGATTTATACATTTGGATGTAACGATGAGGGCGCGCTGGGCCGCGACACATCCGAGGAGGGTTCGGAGATGGTGCCAGGAAAGGTGGACCTGGGAGAGAAAGTCATACAGGTTTCGGCAGGTGACAGCCACACTGCTGCTGTCACAGAGGAGGGAAGCGTCTACGTCTGGGGCTCTTTTAGAGTGAGTGTAGCTGTGTATCATCTTTGGCTTTGTTCACACTGCACACACAGTAGTGTTGGTTGTGCAGTGTCTGAACTTTGGGACTCTCTGGGTGCTTCTTAATATTCAAATGGATACTTCCTCGTTTGCGCGCTCCTCCGTCCTCCAACCCGTGACCTGGAAAACCGATCGACGTCAGCCATCGTGAAGAACATCTTAATTCTCTGACTGAACCTTGAGGAGGTGAGGAAGCGTCCTGAGGCGACATGAGTGAGGAAACATTGGTGTATCATATGCGGAAATGTTTTTGTCTCCGCCTACCATTCTCGCATCCTAAGGGGGCGGAGCTAAGACATGAGGGAAGGAAACGAGGACGCACAATAAGAATGAAAAAGCACCCAAGAAATAAGAAGCACCCTGTGATGTCATATTCAAACGATCAGATTTATACCGCCTTTCTAGTACACCATGGCGGTTTGATTAACCTCACTGATCTGTTGTAGGATAATAATGGTGTCATTGGACTTCTGGAGCCCATGAAAAAATGCATGCTGCCCGTCAAAGTTCCTCTTGACAAGCCTGTAGTTAAAATAGCCTCAGGTAGGTCAGAGAAATTTGCTGTAAGCTAGCCATTGTCTATGTCCATGTTCTCATGATGATGTCATGGATTTCTCCTAAAGGAAATGATCATTTGGTGATGCTGACTGTGAATGGAGAGCTGTACACCTCAGGATGTGGAGAACAAGGACAGCTGGGCCGGGTGGCTGAGCACTTCGCTGACCGGGGAGGCCGGAAAGGGTTGAGTAAGTTGATCGCATTGTCACTACAGAAATTTAAATGAACATAATAAACATAATAAATTTACTAGGAGCGTAATCTTGTCCTGTATCACACTTATTAATGCCTGTATATATAATATATAGGGTGTATGTTGTACGTATGTGTTTTTGTGTGTTTATACATACACACACGCACACATACACACACGCACACATACACACGCATATCACACACACACACACACACGCATATATATATCACATACACACACACGTGTATATATATATATATATATATATATATATATATATATATATATAAAATATACTTTCCTTTTCCTCAGTGAGGCTGCTGGAGCCGCAGAAGGTTATCATAAGGCCAAGGGGTAAGGTCATCTTCACAGATGTCTTCTGTGGAGCATACTTCACTTTTGCCGTGTCAAAAGAGGGTCATGTTTATGGATTTGGCCTGTCCAATTATCACCAGCTTGGTAATAATTTTTGGGTTGTATTCACTCTATATTTTTGAATGCTTTAGCTGTTGCCATCCCCTTCATAATGTTTTTTTTGTTTTTTTTAGGAACTCAAAGCACAAATACCTGCTTTGTTCCTGTCAAGCTCACTAGTTTTAAGAACTCTAACACCTCCTGGGTGGGATTCTCTGGGGGACAACACCACACTCTCTGCGTGAATTCTGAAGGTAATCTGACTGAGTAACTGAATATTGACCCTATAATGAAAAGTGACGCTTCACTAACACTGATAAATCCTGCTGTTTTAGGGATCGTTCACTCAAAAGCAAAAATTCTTCCTTTATTAACTCGCCCTCATATCATTCCAAACCTGTATGACTTTATTGCTCCTGAGCAACACAAAAAAATATGTTGAAGTACCAAATAACACTGGCACCCATTGACTTCCATTGTACAGACACAAAACCACTAAGACATTTCTCAAAATATCATCTTTTGAGTTCCACAGAAGAAAGTCATATATTGGAATGACGTGAGGGTGACTAAATGATGAAACCATGTAGGTTTCGGGTAAACTATCCCTTTAAGCCATCTTTGAAGGCTCATTTGTAAAGGGAGTTGTACGAGTTACAGGTTGCAATAAATCATATTGCAGGTTTTAAATGTTTGACTGATCTGTTAATTCACAGGACAAGTATACAGTCTTGGTCGGGCAGAGTATGGCCGGCTGGGCCTGGGGAAGGATGCAACAGAGAAAAGTGAGCCCACATTGGTCACGGGAGTCAGTGATGTTCAGGTGGTTGCCTGTGGTGCCTCGGTAAGCCATGCTGTCACCAAACAAGGTATGAAAACACACACGACCTGCATAGGTTCTAGAGAAGCAGTCACCTGGATGTTTGCTAGGCTGTATATTAAGCTCAGTGAACTGTGGTTCTTTTCAAGGGCCTGAGAGTGGTTTGTAACAATTACGAGTTGTGTATGAGTGCTTCAAACAAACACACGGTTCTTTTAGCTAACTGAACTGAGAACAGTTTAGCTTTCTGTCTGCAGT
The DNA here is from genome assembly GCA_036877575.1 of Botia almorhae. Taxonomy (NCBI): domain Eukaryota; kingdom Metazoa; phylum Chordata; class Actinopteri; order Cypriniformes; family Botiidae; genus Botia; species Botia almorhae. Next base: position 55,069 of record JAZGTJ010001321.1, on the reverse strand, counting down.
GCTAATTACATGTACTCTGAAAGCAAAACTACTTTTGTGTGTGTGTAATGCAAGTATTTTAATGCAACTATTATAGAAGACCTGCCAGTTGTGTGACTTCATGAGGAATGTGTTTTTAAAAAAACTGTCACTAAACACACAAATGGTAAAAACAGTACAAGTGTGGGTGTGAAGACAATTCAGATCTATGTGGTTTTGACCTCAGTGGTTCTGGTTTCAGTTTCAAGGTTAGTGGCAGTATGAATGACAGTGGCCTTAGTTTTTTTCCATACATTGTTACAAATTTATCTTATCCCCATAATTACTTAATTACTCCACATAATTAATTAAATGTCATACAGAGTGTAATCCAAAAGAGTTTTGGAGAATGGCAGCGGAACCATATTTTGCTACATGTTATGCAATCAAGTAATGTTGTAAAGGTCAATTGTAATTTTCAGTAGTTTCTTAAGTGCAATGTGACTGTGAGTGTACTAAGACTGGCTTCTTTCTGTCAGGCTCAGTGTTTGCCTGGGGCATGGGTACCAATCTGCAGCTGGGTACAGGAGAGGAAGATGATGAATGGAGTCCTGTGGAGATAAAGGGCAAGCAGCTGGAGAACCGTGTAGTTCTATCAGTGTCCAGTGGAGGGCAGCACACAGTCTTGTTGGTCAAAGACAAGCAGGAGAGCTGACGTTTAACTGACTAAAAAAGCTGAGCCAAACTACTGTATCAGTGGTAACCTGTAGCTTGTGAAAGAACAAGGGAATCTGGGGTTGGTTATAATTCCTGAGCTGAGCTAAGACAGCCAATGAGGGAGATGCTTGGTTGTAATGAGGGTAGGATGAAAATCATCTAATTAAACCTTTTTTCAGCCTTATGGGGAAATCCAAAAATTCTCCTCTGACAGACCGTGATGAAAGAGAGACCTTTTTTTATGGATTTTTTGCTTTATTTTCTTAATTCTTTTTAACAAAGATGTTTAGTATGCTTCCTGGAGACTGCTGGTTGTGAGAGTTTGTATGTATGTTGTGTATTTATTGCATGTATAAAATTGGTCTTTTAGATAAGTCCTAAATCCTTTTTTATTTTAAATTCCACATTTTTGTCTGAGCAATAAAAGGTTACAAAAGCAGGTATGATTACATTTTTGGGGAAAAAACAGATTTGGTACTTCTGTATTTTGTGGTGTTATAATAATAATAATTTTCTGAAGTATTAATTGGAACATGATGGTATACCTGCATTTCTGGCCCTGTGGACAATTAATAAAAATCTTGTCGTTGCAAAAGCGGATATGCGCTTTTCTTTACCTATAAAACAAGGATACCTTGCGCTGTTTCTAATGCGTATGTGGCCTTGTGTAGCATTCTGTTATTTTGCGACATTTGGTGATTTCTCATTGCCTGGTTTTGTATGAAATGTCGAAGAGTTGGTTATGTTGCCATAGTTATAAGGGAAATGCAGACCACTGCATTTAAATCATTATAATCTTTAGTTTAAGGTGACTTCAAGCCATAACTTTTAACTAATGGAACTAACAGAACTTTATATATATATATATATATATATATAATAACAGAATAATATGTATAGAATTTGTTTCATTATTAATGACGTTTCTTTGCTCGAGTTTGGTTTCGTGTACGGCTTTATATACCTCATCCTATAGGTGGCAGTGCTGTGGTGTAGTAAATGTCCACTATCGGCCCAGCAGACGGCCTGGCTGGTTTAACTAACACAATTTAGTAGAATATCCAAGCTTCAAAACATAAAAATAAATACGATCAAATTTCGTTAAATTGCTAAAGAGTTACGTACTGCCAAGACCAAGTCATCTATAGTTTATATTATATACTATATTATAGCGTATGATAGGACCTGGCCGAAATGTAAGCGATGATTCGCGCTGAAGATGCACACTCGAACTTATTATAGGACATTCATTGTGCTGGTTGTATGGTGTTAAGAAGTTCCTTCACGTATAGCCTGTTTACAACACAGTTTAACGTAATACAAATAAAACAAAAACAAAAGAATATGAAATATGTAACAGACCGGCTCCGGCGTTTCAAAATGACTAATTCATTATTATAGATGAATTAAGTCACGTGACTTGAGGCAAAGTCACATGACTTTACTGACGCGCGAATTTATTTTTCCGCGTGGTTCTTAACGAGCATTTCATGCGCATTTTGGACATTTCCCGGCACTTAATGTTTAGGTCTATAAGTTTATTAAATTATCACAATTGGCAAAAATGCGGCGGAAGGAAACCCAGCTACTCCCTGACAGATTTAAAAACGTGGGAGGCAACATATTAGGTAAAGTGCGTTCACGCCATGTCAGAATTACCGTAATTACGAGATTCGGTAGCTATAGGTGGTAGGGTATAGGAAATGTAGGGTTAGTGTGTAATTAGTTCCATCTTCTAAATTTTCTAAAAGTACTTGAATCTGGAAACGGTTTGGTCGCTATTGATAAAAATTTGCAGATCAAAGCGCCACTTCAGAGCCCGTGAGGGGGAAATGGTATTGTGCTGTTGGCCGAGCTTTACGCTACAGCCCACGGTGAGTCATGCTGCGAGACTGAGGGATATTTCAGTTGAAAAGCTCTTCAAGGCTCATTTTGTCTGAAAGCTTTGAAATGCTAACGGCCTCTTCTGCAAGCACTTAATTGACCACCATCATTTAGTGCTGTCATCAATGTTTTTTGATGGCCGGTGTGAAACAGCATGTGGTAGCTTCACTGGGAAGTGGGCACTGGCTTCTTACGAGAACTTCAAAATTGATTAATATTATTGCTATCGAAAGACATGAAATGTGTTTGACGGGGATGATGCGTGTTTTTTAAAAGCAAAACTTAAACGAGCTGTGGTTAGCCGAAGCGAAATACCATCTGGAGTTCCGAAAAGGTCAGGAAAATAATACGTTTCACAGCTGCCAGTACATATGGAGGAAATCCCACAGCATGCTGAAAGATAACGGTAATGGTGTTGACATTAGTAAAGGCCGACATTTTTAAGCCAGAGGCGCTGCGATTTTAATTGTCACTCTTTCAGAGGAAAACGTTTTTTTGTTTTTTTTTAAAGTGCATCAAATAATATATCAGCATGTCTGTCTTTAACTATTAGACCAGTGTTTGTTATATAGTGTGTCAGCGTGTTGGGTAAACAAGCATGTTACCATGGAAACTAAAAAGAGCAAGGGAGATGACTGGATATGGGTATATGCTTTTGAACTTGCCTGCCTGTGAATGTAGAAGCTGTTAGTTTTTTAAACCTAACAAGCAACTGGTCCAATTTCTAATTAAAACTTTATCACATTTTTTAAATTATTAATCAAAAGCTCAGTGTATCATTTTTTAGCATGTTTGTGGTTGTAATCAATTCTTTTTAATGTTTCAATCCTAAACAAACGTCAAATTGGTTAAATAATGTAAAAATGGCTGATTCCACCATTTATGAGTGTCCTAGTTTCACAGTTGGTGTTAGTTGATGTTTAGCATTTAACTAACTGACAAGTTGTGCATCACTCACAATAATATATATTATGTACAAGAATGTCAAGTGTACTATCCTTAAGATCATGTGCCTGACTTATTGCCCTGTTACCAGCACGCTGATATTATATCTAACAACATTTAAATGGTTGTGTGAAATATTGATCGCCCCTGATTAAACTAGCTGGCATGTTGGGTCTCCTGCCATTGTGCTGTGATGCATCTCTCCGCCCACTCTAACAGCCGTGTAACAACATTGCTTTCTGATCCAATGTTTATGTCATTATGTAACACACACTCAGTCTAAACCATCACGAGCAACCAGAGAAGCACAATAAAGACATTTGCTGACCATAATCATGATGTTTTTGTTCAGGCCATTTGTGCTATGTTTGTTTATGTTTGTGTTTATTGGCAAATCGACAAATTGTGCTCCTAATCCAAAGTCCATTATTGGTATTACAGACCAAGGCAAGATGTATACTTAAATGTTTTGTCGTAAGTGTGCTGCATTCAAACAAATAACCTGACAAACAGAAGTAAAATAGCACAATGTTAAGTGCTTAGAACAGAGTCCCCTTTGTTTTGCATTATTTGTGGGGTTTTTTGGTATTTTGACAAATACTTGTTTAGCTATGTGGGCAGGATATCTTTGCTACTTGTAGGAGCTCTGTAGTACAACTACCTCTGCAATACACACCATGTTTGTGCATGTTTGAAAATGGTTGTTAAGCCAAAATGAACATTCTGTCAACATTTAGCAGAAGGTATGTAGTGTTTATTTTGTGGTGGTATCATTATTCATTTGAAATGGTGACAACATTTTTGTTTTTGACTGAACTGTCTCTTGAGTTGTTAACTGGCTTTGGCTGTCTAGTTTTCAGATGTTGGACTCGCTGGCAAGGCGTAGTTTGCTCCAAGCTAAAAACTTTGTATTGGATGTTAAAACACCAGTAGCCATCTTGCCAGAATATGTGATTTACAAGCATCACTTACCTGTTGTGATTATAAAAGATAAAGCAACAATTTGTTCAGTGTGTAGCAGTATATAGCTGAAACAGAAATTCATGTATAAATAAGGATGCAGGATCTAGGATGCAACATTCTAAAGACTGTTGTCTCCATAGCAACAAAAATGTTTAGTGGTTTGTGCCTTTAAAGCCCATATACAACAGTTTATTGTGCCTATTAGTGTTCTATGTGTGTCCAGTCCAGTACTTGACTACAAGCACCCTTATCTACTGTTTTATAACAGGGTCTGTAGGTTCTCTGGTGAATAAAACTGAAAAGGATCATAAAAAGTACTTGAGTCTCTGCTGGAAAAAGACAACTGCAATTCTGCAGGTGCATTAACAGTTAGTTTTTTCCAGGTATATTTAATTGATCTAGTTTAATCCAAATGTGTCACAGAGGGCAACTTTGAACCTCATTAAAGTTTTGGAGTATATCAACAGATGATGAATCCAGTCAAAAATAATAAGGTTCTTTTCCATGCAATCTAGAGAACTATTTTAATAGTTTTAACTTTCACAATATAGACATTGACAGTTCAGATCATTTGTAATGTTGGCCCGCGTCCATAAAATCGAGGAATAATGGAATAGCCAACAGTTACTGAAAAGTACATCATACTTTTATCTACGGCAAAACGATATTTACTGTCGCTAACACAAATGCACAGTCTAGACTGGAGAACGTATGTCTGTAACAACTCAAGAAGCTAAACTCAGAAAAGAAAGGCTGACATTAAGAACCAAACTCTAATATTACGAAATTATTTGTTAAATGTCACAGTATTTTTAAGATCTGAAAAGCTTACAGAACGGTGCCATTTATCGGTAATGGCAATGAAAGGCTAGAATCATTACACTAAAATACTGAACAGCTGAGAGAAAGCTAAGGAAATATGTAAAAACCCCACGACGATGATAAACATGTCTAATCATATTCATAAAGCGCACTGCTCCTAGTATTAACACTATTAACAGTAACATAGCTGTTATGTAAATCCTTTACCAGTAGCCCAAATTCTTTAAAAATGACACCTCATCGAGCACCATGAAATGAAGCAGAATACGTGTTGAGATTCTGTGTAACAGTTTTAACAGTCATCCTGGGGCAGTTCACCCTGTTATCCATATGACAGCCAGTAGGCAAGTGAATCAGTTCGGTCCATACGCTGTATCCCACACCTTTCTTGTCTTTGTCCTCAAGTGCAACGAAATCCTTTTGTTATAGAGATGAAAAAGGCCTCTGCATTTTACCAAGCACTCTAGTCTGCATTTTACAGACGTATTTTACTAAGAGTCTGAAAGATCTGTGAAAATAGCATGCCCGTGTCTTTAAATGACAATGTCCTTCTTGTGGATTATGTCGACGTTTAGAAGACTGAATCTGTGCGGTAGACATCCAAGACCAAAACAATATGCTATGTTTCAGTTACAAGATTTCCTATTACAACATATTTATTTTTCATTTAAAAATCTGATTATGAGAATCTACTTTGATGGCTCTTATATCGCTAATGAACGCAGACTTCCTGTTGACCATTTAAGATCATATCTTCCCTGTCCATCCAATAAACCGTTAGAATCTTAATGGCCCAAACGCTTATCTTGTTTCCTCATTATGAAATCGTTATAGAGCCATTCAAAGATTTCCCCACTCAGTAAAGTGAAGAAAGGGAAACAAATGTTGATTAAAAGACTAATAATGATGCGAAAAGACCATTTGCCTTCAGTATATGGTTGCTGTCGAGCTGTATTAACCTCAGGTGGTTTCCAGAGGAACTTAGAACTCAGTGGTGGAAATCTGAGTGATCTCAGACTGCATGTCTTTCTGTGTCCTTGCTTGTGTACTAGAAGGCATCTGGTCCAGGTCTAGTCAGGTGGGCTGCTTCATTGACTCGGTCTTGGCACACACCGAGATGGGCTCTCGTGTGACGCTACGGGCTCTGGAAAAGCTGCTCTGCTCCATGCGTGAACGAAAGGGCAAACAGAATTCTCTGAAGCACCTCTTGAAGTTTTCATCTAGGAACGCATACAGGACCGGGTTGAGGCTGCTGTTCATGTACCCCAGAGCAATACAAAGATGCCAGCAGGCTACCACGAGAAGATTCTTTTGGTCGATTTCCACCACAGTCTTGATGATGATGAAGATATGAATGGGGGTCCAGCAAATGATGAAGGCTGCCACCACCACCAGTACCATGCGAGTGATACGGCGAAGGTTCCTGTCCTTCTCTTTAGAGCCAGAGAGCAAACGCACGCTCTTGAGACGAAGGATCATCAGGCCGTAACAGACGGTGATGACCAAAACGGGAACCACAAAGGCGAAAATAAAGACGCAAATCTTGGTAACGGTATCCCAGTACCAGTCTGGGTCAGGGAATTTTAGCATGCAGATGGTTTTTCCTATGGAGAACACAAGTAAACAGATTCATTTAGGTCCTTTTGTTTAAGCATATAATTGGGGAAACATTTTAGAGAAAAAATGCTATCTAGAGAAAAACTCTTGACAAATGAAAGATCTTATTTGTGATGTTTCTTTTCCCTCAGAGGTAATTTTATTTCTCAGAGTTCGCTCCTTCATAGCCCAGGAGATTTAAGATCTCCAGTTGTTTTTCATTTATCAACCTTGTCTCAAATGTTCCTCCTAAATTTGCTCTAAATTCAACTAAAAAAACAGAAACAAGTGAGACAGTGGTTAAAATACATAAAAAGTCTGGAGCTGTAAAATTAATGTCGAATGTAGCATAATGTGTATTATGTAAAATAATGTGCATTGGGTAAATTTGATGAGCAAAGTTTAAGTTCAAATTGAAATCTTCAGTAATATTGACAATTGATTGCCGAATGGGCAAATCTAAGCCAAGTTTGAGATATTGAGATCTGAAACTCTAATGGAGACAGTTGTGAGATTTCTGGCTCTTTTTTTTCAGGAGAAATATCTAAAACACAGGAAACTTTAAAGTTTCCATTTGCTCTCTATTTAATCTCATTGTCTGGGAGAAATAATTGAGATATTAAAGAGATCTCATCCGTGATTTCTCTTTTCTATGGTCTCACCTCAACTATGATGGTTATTTTTTTTGTTAATAAGCTCATTCTGTCCTTACCCGTGTCAGTCACTTTAGTGACAGCCATGACCATTACAGGGATGCCAATGGCGGAGGAGAGAATCCATACGCAGATATTGATGATCTTTGCCTTGACGGGCGTGCGGAAGTCCAGAGCTTTCACCGGGTGGCACACGGCAATGTAGCGGTCCACGCTCATCATGGTCAGTGTGAAAATACTGGTGAACATATTGTAGTAGTCGATGGCAATCACCACCTTACACAGGAGCTCCCCAAATGGCCAGGTGCTCATTAGGTACTTGGCACTCTGGAAGGGTAGTGTGCTGGTGGCCAGGGCATCAGCCAAAGCCAGATTGAAGATGTAGATGTTGGTAGCCGTCTTCATCTTTGTGTACCTGTTGAAGAGAAGCGTCAGAGTCAGCTGGCGTGTTCTGTTTTTTTAAATGTCGGTCTTTCTCGAATCAGCTGCACCTGCACAGTGAAGATACGAACTCCCATGAATTCAAATGCAGATGAATGAGATGTGCTGATTGTACGTGATTTGAGGCTCATCTGGGATTTGCCCTTTTCATTTTGAATGTCTTATTATGATCGATAAAGAGTTTAAAAAAGTACAAGAAGAACCATATGCGCTTATCTAAAACCCTTCGGCGCGGAAGTATTAATTTAATACTATTAAATTATTAATTAAGGAACTATTCATTTAATAATTCAAAAGATTAACTTGTTTAAATAAAAGATTTATCGTCTGGTTTTGGTGGTCTATTATAAACATGAAAAGTAGTAGACAACATTTTACCACTGTTAATTTCTTAACTGCTATGAATTATATACATTTTAGTGTATACAGTAAGTGTTAACTTCTAGAAGTAGTTTCTGCATCGCTAGCAACATCAAACAGAATCTCAAATACTCATAATAACCATTTTTGGTCAATCCCACCCTCCAAATTGAGAAAAGTTTTATTAGATCGGCTACATGTGTGGGCTGCAGTCAGACGTTTTTACAGAGCCTACGGCTGTAACAAAGACCTGTGAATTTCTCAGGAAACACATTTTTGGGGATATCTGACAAGTAATGTGGACATTTTGTGCGTGGTATAACCCAGTTTTTGACTGAACCTACATTCAAATGAGTTGTTGTAACTACTGTCTCATTGGTAATCTATCTTTCATAACACTGTGCTTTCATCATATTAAGATGTCTCAAGTGTCCCTCTGTGCGCTGTTGCCATAATCAGCTCATCGTTTCGAGTGCAGCCTCTGTTTTCCATGTTGGTAGTGAGTTTACGGGGCATAAAAGGATTCAGCAATACAGCAATGGTAACTAAGGAAGAGACTGTGTTATACCGATGCTACAGGCTTAAATTATAGTTCATTGATTATCTTCTCAAAGCTTTAGTGATTTGTCTGGTGCCCACACACCGTGATCTCTTTTGAGGACTTGACATTTGAAGTCTCGCAGAACTGAAGAGACTAGATTTCACATCCATTAGTGACACTACAGTTTATTGCTTGCTTTGTACCGAACGTGTGGCAGGAGGAAGTAATCCATTATTATAAGATCCATTAGGTCTTTATATACTGTGTGCATAACATGTTTTGTTGTATATCTATAACTCGCATTTATATCTATAACTTTATACTAGTGTCTCATGCCGGAATTGTATTGCTATTCATCCTAATTTCTATGCTAGCTCCTCATTAGAGGACATATTTTTGGAACAAACTCTTGGAGATATAAAACAGAGTCTTGAAGTGTGCGATTCGAAGTGTTTCTATTTAATTGGCTTTTGAACAGCTCGTGTCGTCGTCATTTTTTTTTAGATAATTGTGTGTGTTGTGCTTCTAGAATTGTTTACCGTCGATACAAGACCAGACAACTTTTTTTTTTAAATCTCACCACTCAAATTAAGGGCTAAAGTTTGATGTTCTTCTCTGTATTTGAAACTTCAGAACTTTACGGAGTGAATTATTAATGAGTTCTTTTCACACGAGCCCTTGCATTGTACAGTTTCTGCCTCGGAGGCTTTAGTGGATGATAAGCATCAAAAATATCTTCTGTCTTCAAACGTCTCCAGATGCAGAAAGGCGTCTGTGGTGGAAAGGCAAACCAGACATCACGAATTTGATTAGCCCATTCATTCTGTTCCTCTTAGCTTTCCACTCCTGAAGATTCATTACGTGGTTTTAAAATGTGCTGTGAATGGAGGAGAAAGATGTATCCCAACTGAATGAATTGTAAATGTAACTAAACTGCGCTCTAAGGGAAAAGATTCTATTTTTATCTCCGCTAGATTTGGGTTATGCAAGTACTTGGAAGAATAAGTAGTTCACATGTATATGTGAGTTGGTGGCACTTGTTTTTTATTTGTTTTGTCTAATTATAATAATTAAACGGTAATTAAAATTACAATAATTACATTTGATAGTTATTAACACTTAACATTATTAATAATCATAATTAATAAAACATTAATGCGTTTTACTTCTGCCTACAGTTTGGAGGTCTTAAAGCCTTGAGTCAGTGGACTTTAAACAGCTAAACTAGTTTAAAGTAACTTACCATACACTGTTTACATTGCATATGTACATTGTTTACTCAGTAATAATTAACAATTTGCAAGGAAATTACTTTCCAGAGATTTAGTTGAATTAGTTTTACTGTGCATCTTTTTAAATAATTTATTGTACTTTCATCGCATTTTTACAGTTAAAAATGTTAACACCTAAAATCCAGCTGTCCAGCTCAACATCTATTAAGCTATCTTTTACCTTAGCAATGTGTCATAATTATGTTCAGTTTTGACTCTATATTTGTATGTAATATTTTCATGTTGTTTTTGCATATTAATAATTACATAATCTTAGGTATAAACATCATACTTCTACTTTGTGTTCCATAATAGAAAGTAATGGGCTTGGAACAACATGAGGGTGAGTAAATACATTTTTAAATTGTGTTCTTCGTCCAAACAAACAAACAAACCTGCATCTGTTTTCATTCTCGCATATCTGTGGGTGATACTGTTTGTGCTCTATGCCTGCTCTATGGTTGTCATGGTCACTCCTAAATGAGACCATCTTCAACCTGACACTCTATCTGCTATTCATCTTCCTTCACCTGATTGGATTTGAATACAAATCCAACGTTCACGTTTTTTTTGTATAGACAGGTTATATTACCTGGGTATATAATATAAACAAACAGATTTTTGGGGCAGTTTTCGGTTGAGTTTTCTTTTAGTTCCATCACGTTGCGCACATATCGTTGGAGCGCACATAACTTAAGTTCGCAAAATATTTCTGCCGAAGTGTGGTAGATTGAATAAGTAACGTTAAATCCAATTACAGTATATATTTAACGCATTAGTATTCTTACCTGACCACGCCGTACATAACTAGCACATTTCCGAACAGACCCACCACGCAGATAACCGAGTAGAGCGCGGTGATGCACACCGCGATAGCGACGGCGGTGCTGCCTCTCACCGCCTTCTGCTCGCTGCCTCTGCTCATGTTGGACAGCAGTCCCGCTGGTTCCTCCACAAAGGTTGTGTTGGTCGCAATCAAAGGATACTGGTCGCAAAAATCGCTAACGGTCACAGTTGGAAGCTCCATTTTACGCCTTCCCCGTTTAATGTCAAACGCGTTTCTAATTAAATAGAACAGGGGAAACTATGTATCTTTGATCCGAGTTTCAGATGCGTCACGCAGCAGCGTTAATCGTAGGTACAGAAGATCTCTCTTCTCTCGTCTTCTCGGGAGCGCACTCGATTTCCAACTGCGCGCACTGCTGTGATGCCTCGTACTTTCTCCGAAGTAAAAGCCACTTTCTTGCACGTAAAGACTAGTGGGCTACATGGCAACTACTGCACCCACATAAAAAAGTGACATTTGGAAATCTGTGCCAGATACATTTTGAAACTGACATTTCCATCTGTCTGTCTGTGTCTGTCTGTCTGTGTCTGCCTGTCTCTGTCTGCAATTAGTTTTTCGATTTAATTATCTGTAACTTATGACAAATTGTACTGCAGCAATGTTTTGACTCGAGTAACTACTGTTAGTTTTTTCCATTAACAGCTAATTAGCATACTGTAATTGAGTATGATCATTAATTAAGACATACAGGGGATTTATAATCCAATTACGCCACTGTCAACAGATGAGTAACATTGGTTGGCTTAATCGCAGTTGTGTTTGTCAGTGATATTGGTGATGTTTTGCGAGACAAATATGAGAGTAAATACTTCATTAGCAGCAGGTCAATTTGAATATCATGCAGGCTTATTGAACTCTACCAGTCTAAGCAGCAATCTGAAAAGCAGAGCCAAGTAAACCACTGATGTTTACCATAATTCTCCAAGATTAATCGATGTGACCTATGCTTACCATTTTGTGTTTGAAGTGACATTTAGTAATCTTCCTGACCTCAGATACCCCAAGAAGCAAAACAGATATTGTGATTTTGTTAAGCGTTTCTCTTGGCTTCATTTCCTGAAAACCGGGACACCATCTGGAGGCTTTGTGTTTAAATCAAAGCAACAAGCTGTTACTGCATGTTGTTTTGATGCCTGCGAAGAAACAAGAAAGAGTATTTAAAAGTTGTGGTAGGTCTATACTCTACAAAACTCGTATCGTGCTGAAGACAAATTCTGCATTTTCTTATTTTTATAAACTGATGATTATCGGACGTTTGGAGGCACAATAACTGCATGGTATTTTTCCACTTCCAGCTGTAACCATGCAAGAATGCAAGAGGTACATTTCTAAATGGCACTGCATATGTGCAGTATTTTTTTGATATTTTCTGCCTTCTAATTGCACTTGGAAATTACAGTTGGGTGGAAGTTATATTTTACACTAGAAGCTCATCAAACACGGGCCTTTGACAAGAACATCCCTGTGGCTGTTTTGGCCGCCTCTGCGTTCTCTCCAAACTCATCATCAGTGATATTAAAGTTCTGTTGTGTATAGGCTTTGTCTTTTCATTTGTACATTATTTCTGCAGCGACTGTTAGAAGAAACATAAAATACACAGGAAAAACAAACAGACGAATCGTATCACTATTTTTGTGTTTTGTTTAGCACAAAAATGACATTTTTAAATGTGCTATAACAAAATGTGCTCATGATGCTTTCGGTATTGTAGATTGTTCCTATCCTGAAAAACAGCATTTGTGATTACCACACACTGTTCTTCTAAATGATAACCTGCAGAGAACATAATGCTCGCTTCAGTTGCGCATCACTGGGCAGAAACTCCATAAAATACACAGTAAAAAACAGAAAACTAGTGCTGTCGATTTGACCTATTATTGAGCTGAGTCAGTTACCTGTTTTGAAGTGTTAAAAAGTAATTGGGTGTTTTTTCATCTTCAGCCACTTAAATGTCCCAGGGGTTGATGTTTTTAAAAACTAACATTTAACTAATACATGCAATAAACGTGCTAAATATAAAACAGCCTTAGCGAAATGAGTGAATCACTCATTTTACTCCAGAAATAAAAATGTCATTTCCATCACCATCGTGACTGGATGGCTGATGACTGGTGATGATAGAAAAATAACAGAATCTTTCTGTGAATGTGTCCGCTGTTGAAACATTGTGAACAGGCGAATTAAACACAACAGTGAGAGTTTAAGAGTTCATTTTCAAAGTCCACTGGACCAAAGGTGCCAGAAACAACTGAAATTATATTTGACCTCCGTGACATCACAACATATGCATGAGGCTTTAGAATGGAAGTCAGACAGTGGATTTTAGACAGACTGCAAACTTTGTTCCAAACGAGGCTGT
>JAZGTJ010001321.1:0-41676 GCA_036877575.1 Botia almorhae | reverse complement strand
CCCCGAAGGTCAAGCACATACGGACACCATTTTAGCTGGCCAGCAGAAATGGAGTGTGGAGAGCATCTGTTGTTGCAGATGGCGCTTTAAAAGTGCTTTGATGGGGGTGCTTGGCCCATTAAATTAAACAGATCAGTCCAGTTCCAGTTACATCATGCGTTCTTCCAATACAAATGACCAAAACATCTTAAGACACCCTTCTTTTCTCAAAACTCATGCTCTAACTGCAAAAAGACTCACCTGTATGTTTTTCAGAGACCAGATGCTGAGCATGGCCACTGACAGGCTAAAGTCTTCACGCCTCTCAGGCCCGCGACCCGAAAAGAACCTATCAGAACATCTGATGGTGAGCTTCAGCCAAACTCTCCTTTAGGTGTGAATGAACTGACCATATTAAGACAAACACGACTGAATATTGGCAATATAAAATCTTATTTTTTTTGGGTGAGGAATCTTCATTTTAAAGGTTAAAATGGACCTAAATTCATCAATGAACAACAATAATTGTGTCTTAATCCTCTAACTGGTATCATGATTTTAAGGTATAGCCGTAATGGGTGAAGGCTTGAGAAGAAATAAAACTAATACATACACACACTTTAAATTAAAATATTCTTTATTTGCCATCCGTATAGTGACTTTGGAATAAGAAATAATTAATAATAACTAATAAAGATATTGGGGTGGTGTCAATTGAAAATACATTTGTGATCACAAACATATTGTATTTAGCACTAGTTTGACCGTCAGGTGAGTTTAGACGGCTTTATTTTTGGATAAGCACTTGATGTTAACTGATTAATCATTGAGACTTTATTAAAACAGTTTACATTTGGAATGCAGATATTTTAAATCTCAAAGTATACACCATGGACTTCAGTACTATTAAACTGATGAAGTGTATGTTGTTGACAGTATACTGTTGATGCATATATTCATTAAAATGTGGTTGGTTAATTTATATAACCCTCAAATATTTTGTGTTAAATAGTTCTGAAATTCTGGTCTGCCCGAGTAGCAGTGCGTGATAAGACTGCGGGTTACGTTAATTAGCATCACTGAGAGGGACAGAACAAGCCACATATTCTATTAGCATCTAATCAGTCGTTCTGCCTCTTGTCATCAGAAGAACTGATGAATTCAGGCCAGTGGGAGATACAGAGTGGAATATTTCTGGTTTTCCTTTTCTGAATCATTAATTAAACGGAAGAACGTTAAGGGAAAATGTATGGATTTCTTGATATTATTATTTTTAACCAAAGCCAACGAAAACAAAGCCCCTGCCTAATTGTTCGCTTCACTGAATGACTAAGTTGGTTAATTGTTTTTTCTCTTTTTTCCAAGAACAACATCCTTGGCTGAAAGGCTGATTTGTAAACATTCTTTTCAGAATTGCAGTTTACAAGGACACAATGCATGTCAAAAATATGCACGCCAGCTCCACCTTTTGTTCTTCCCTTTTTATGGTTTTGTTGGTATTAGGGCCATTGTTTTATCCAAACCGAATGTTTATGAAAAATGTTTGACGTAAGTAGCAGAAGAGTGCGACAGTTTTTTTGTTTGTTTTGGGCTTGTGCGTTACCCCAGCTAACAATTTAGGTTGTAAGAAAATCTCCCTAACATTTCCATTAAGTAACAAAATCATTACTTTTTAATTTTGAATGTTTTAAGAACATCCAAAAGTCCAGTTTATTTTAGACATGGTAACTTACTCAAATTTTTAAATAATGTTCTACTAATGTTACTGCAAAAATGATTTTGATAACATTGAGTGAACTTTTAGAGAACGTTAGCCGGTGTTCTGAGAACATTCCTTGTTCGCTGGGATATCACTGATAACCAACTCTGGGTACATGGAACGTTTTGATTTTGCTTTGTTAAACGTAACATTGTTTTGTTTTTTGGGGTGAGTTTAGGAATATTAATAGTAATTCCACATGAAATCCAGTATAAATGCAGTTAACAGGGCAAATCTTTAATTAGGTGTGGATGAAGCATTACTAATTGGGCTGTGGGGGGGATAAAAGGTTGGGAAAGCCTACAATAGATCATGGCTGACTGGTGCATTAGATTGATGAGATCTGACTGACTACCCTTCTGCCCACATATTGGCACGGCTCTTCTGGCAGCCATCAACACTTGGAGACTGAGAAATCTGTCTGTCACCTCTTACTTCAATCCAGATCTTCCACACTAGGGGTGAGATACTGTTATAAGAACCCACTCGTTTATTCTGGCTTTACAAATCATTTATAGAAGAAATCATAAAATATATTAAGCAGTAGGGTTGTGATTATTGTCATTAAAGGAATAGTTCACCCAAAAATGTTTTTTTTTCCATCATTTACTCACCCTTATGTCATTCCTGACCTATATGACTTTTTTATTCAGTGGACCACAAAAGATTTTCGAGAAGTTTTGTGTGGTACGTTTTGTTTGGTATTGTGTCCATACAATGGAAGTGGGCGCAGTGTTGGTTACCAATATGTACTAGAAAATATCTTCTGTTGTGTTCCTCAGAAGCAAAACGTTATAAATGGGTTTGGAATGACTGAATAATGAATAATGATTCCAGTGAATAATGATGGAAGACGTTTTTGTTCATTTTTGGGGAAAACTATCCCATTACTATAATCTCAGTTTGGCACAGCTCAAATACCTATTTTGCGTTTATAAAATGGTTAGCACATAATACAAATATTAAGGTCATAAATGTTTAATTTTGTATAGTAAAACCATTAAATGCTATCTTCTCTGTCAGAAAAGATGTTCCCTAAAAATATACAGTAACAGGACTTTGATTTGTTTACAAAAATAATGATATGGGGGTCAGAACTGATAATATAAATAAAATTTATAGAATGTAAACATCTGTTTCATGCAATTGAGCACAATTAAGAATGCATTCGCACACCTGCGCCCGGCCATTAGGAAATTATAAGCGCTTCAAGGACAAATGGCCAGCGTTCAACACAACACTCTAATTCCATTTGTACCTTATTGTAATGTTAATTCACAGACAGACTTGTGTTCTGACAGGAGCATCGTGACCGTATAGTCCATACAAATGTGTGCCAACAGTGTTTTGACTTGGACCATTAAAACTAACGTTAACAATGCAGATCAACTATGCAACAGGTGCCCCACAAAACTCTGGCCAATTTTTTCAAACATGACGAGAGAAATTATCTCTTGTCTTTAAAGCTACAATTTTTGGGGTTAAAAATGAACAAAGATCAGCTATCGAGTACATAACAGATACAATGTTCAACATTTTCTTACCTTACGCTGATTATCAATGGTGGGTTTAAAATTCGTTGTAATTTTCAACACAGTAAAATGTAACACAACCTGCATTTCATGTTTTAAACAGAGATGGTGCTAGAGAGGCAAAATTAACGGATTGTAGCTTTGCAGGTGGTCGCAAGATTGCAGCTTTAAGGGGAACGTAGCAACACAGCACCACCCTTTTGAATCCGTCTCTGTTGAATCCAGCAATATATGCTCTTCAGACCCCTTTTCTCTTCCGCAGATTTAATTCCCTATTCAGGGAGAAATGAAAAAATCTACTTTCGCTGTGAGCGACATCAGAGCAGCGCTTTACTTTCTCTTGTTTGCACCTGTTTGCAATGCAATAACAGTCTTTTAGTCACACAGCCACAAGCGTCCTTTTACAGGTGATGAAAGTACCTCCGTAAACCCATGTTGACATTGCTGTAATGTGTTTTGTGTCATGTCGACTCGGAGATAAAATGAGGCCCATATACAACAAGCTGATAATACACACTTGCCTGCATGGCAACTCCAAGATTTGGTAGGTATCATAATCAGGTAAGTGGTAAAATCACCCTTTCCTTCAATGTCATAGCTAAAATACTTTCCATTTATTAAAACTTAATTTGAGTAAAATTAAGTAAATTTTAAAACTCAATTTTAAAATTTACTTTTACTTAATTTTAGTAACTTAAATAGATTACTTAATTTCTTTAAAATTGTATTATTTGTATCCTAAAACTGTGGTAAATAGAGAAGCTCTGGTTTGTATTTGTTTGCCCCTTCCTTTCGTGTTTCTGGTCTACCCAGTTTAAACCACAGCTTTCAAACTCCGACAGCTTATGCCAATGTTGGTTTTGAGTAGCCAAAATTATTTGTGAACTCAGATGCATATGTGCAACCATTTGAATAAAGAAGAGTCTTCTAATAAGATTTTAATATTTTATCATGATGAGTGGGTGGTAAGATCAATCTTCCACTAAAGTCACGATGGCTAAAGTCTAATGGAACACATTAGATGTTTGATAGAATGAATCTCAGCCCTTTGATATCTTTGAAAAAAATGATCCAAGAGGTCCTAATGGATTCGCTCAGTAAAATGTAGTTGTCATGGGAACAGCTGACTCACTCCGTCCTCAGCGAGGGGGCTCGAGCTCCACAGCTCTGATTGCTACCATGTGCCATGGAGATTTTTGGGTAGTTTATCATATTTGATTATTGCATTGTACACAAAAGGCAAATCAGAATGAACAATGATGTGTTTCACGTTTTAAAGATTTATAGCTCCTTATGTCTCAAGGTGCGTTGGATAATTTTGTCACATTTGAATAGTCCGGTAAACAAATGGGTTGTTTTCGGCACAACAGCAGGATTGCCGCTACACTGATTTTCCTAACTGTGACAAATTAACATAATCGCTGACCACACAGTTCGTCAGTTCATTTGAAGGCTGTCTGAGCAGGTTTAGTCACTGGTCTAAGATGAAACAGGTATGGGGTAGCAAAAAGGATTTTTCCTGTGCCTCTGCGCAAACCCCCGACAGGGACATGTCAGTTTGTTCTAAGTTTTATCTTCCGCCTTGTTCTCATTAAGTATTCTTTTTCTTACCTCCTGTTGCCTACAGTAACACCCGTGGCTCTCTATGTACACCGAAGCTATAATATGATTTCACTCAACTCGAGGCATCAAAATGACTGAAGAGCTGTCGTACCTGCAGGGCATCCAATTATCCGCGGAAGCCTGAGAGAAATAACTTGCGCTATTGCAAAGGCGCGCACGCGAGGCAGGCGTAGTCGCTAGCACAGGAAACGCAAGTCAGTAGCACAACATCCTTTAATTTTGTTCGCTTTTAATGAGTGGGCACCCTGACTAATGGAACTTGAGTGAAGATTTAGTACTAAAAGGGATAATTTCACACACAGTCATACTGCTCTTGTTTCAAACATAGTGCGTTGCATTGAGGATAGCGGAGAGCAGGGTACTTATTAAACCCAAATATAGTGACAGGGGCGTCATTAGCGCAGCTCTGGTTGCGTCAGTAGGAAATGCCCTGAATAATGGGGCACAGGGTGGACTTTGACATGCCAATAAAACTTATTTCCCACGAGCGTCACTGAGCAGAAATGGATCTGCTATTAGTCGTACGCAACGCTCAAGACCGACCGTTTTTCTCGATGCACGAGTCATGCGGTACAAAAATGCTTTTATAAATTGTAGTTTCAAATTTACATTCAGCAGTGCGACACAAAAGACTTAAAAATAGCCTACAGTTTTTATGTGTAAGGAACATTTGGAACTGTGTATTGAAAGCTGCAACCCGTAACTTACCTGTATATCGCCATCTCTGTTTGAAACGCAAAATTGCAGGTTACTTTTTGTACTGTACATATGTTGAAGTCAAATGAAGCCAAATGACATTGCCCAGGAAAACAGACCAGACAGACATTGCTCAGTAACTGATTAGGTTACTGATTGCAGCTTCAATATATATACATAATGTATATGTCTATATGTATTATGTATGTTATATATATATGTACTCTATATAATATACACGCGCGCGCACACACGCACACGCACACGCACACACACGTCAACAGTGTAACAAAGCTGGTAATCATCTAGCAGTGGAATACCCTGGTGTGCGTGTTTTAATTTTGGGCAAGTTTTACAGCTCACTGCATAAGTGGTCTGGAGTGGAGCTGTCCGTGGTGCTGTAATATAAGTGATCTTGGCGGGGGTGTATATATAAGATGACCACACGACCCTGGTCGAGCAATTCAGCACAATTTAGCACTCCAAAGCACTTTGCACTATTGCTCGTAAAACGTGACCTTTCCATGGCCAATCATTGATTTTTTTATCATACCTGTTCCCACGTCCACACTCAAGGCCAATGAAAAACACACATCAAAAGACCCTCCCCAAAATACTGAAGACATACTTCAAAAGTATCCGTCAATCACATTTATTATTTTTACCGTAAACGTCTTTGCGGTATTTCTCTACAACATTTTACGTATCACCTTAATTGGAAGAAATGTTTTGTTTAGTTTCACTGTCGAGCTGCTACAACTGAAAGATTAAGCATTTGATTCCGTTTTATCCTTGTTTTTTGTAACCTCTGACCCCAAGATTTTAAAATTCTGTGCAATAAACTGACTAATCAGTTTGAGAAAATTGAAATAAAAAAATGAATTGTGAAATATACTCTGGCATTTTATAAAAGTGTATAAAAAGTGTAGAATTTACATTTTTGAGGTAATTAATCGTTATTTTAGTTATGAATATATAGCATCTTTGCTATGTGACATACCTCTGTAAAAGTTAAGTTAATTTACACATTATAAATTCAGGGCCATTTTCTGATTGAATTAAATATATTACTTTCTCTTCCAAATTAAAAATAAAAAAGCTGAGGAATCCTTTGTCGCCATTGTTGAGTCAGAAGTTAGCAGAACTACAGAAAAGAAAGATGCGTGTTACTTGGATTGAATCTATATAAAGTCATTGTAAATAAAAAGTAATATTGTGTATTAAAAACATTAAACTTAAAGTGATTCTTCTGACCTTCCAGCGATTTCCACATTCATTGCACAACACAAAAGTGGTCATTGGTTCATCAGCGCTCCGTGTCTGCACCTATGAAAGCCCAAAACATTCATCAGTTTAGTTTTACAACAAATTTAAAAATCATAAGAGAAATAAAAAGAGGGGGAGGGTAGGTACTGCAAATCTACGAGCACATTTCAATGATGTTTGCTTGCAGACTCTTGCACAAGCATTACGTAAATATCCTTTTGCTCCCCTGAAGAACATTCAAAAATGTTGATCGCACTATGCAGATCCATTTGATAAAGTGTTAAAATATCAAAAATACTACAATCACTATTTGGTAAAAATACACAGTAAATATTTACAGCTACAAATATGTTAATGATAATAAACACATTTGTACTAATTTACCTGGTTGTAGGTGCAGTTTTTCTTCCTGCACTTGCCACACTGTAGCAGGTCAGTGGTGGTTCCTCCAGTCTTTGCCATCTGATGTTCTCGTATGGCCTCTTGGGTCAACACATTCCTCAACTGTTTCAGTTCATCACTTGCCATCTCCTACAGCAGCAAAAACAGTGTGTTTTATACAGACCGTACAAAGCATCCTTTGGAACAGTTGGTAGAGCATTGTGCTTGCAGCTCAACGGTTGTGGGTTCGATTCCAAGAAAACACACATACTGGTAAAAAATGCATACTTTAAATGCACTGTAATTTGCTTTGGATAAAAGCCTCTTTTAAATGCATAAATGTAAAAATCATATTACATATGTATATTGGTGCTTTCTGGGTAGCAGACTGTTTTGCTAACACTTCATTTGAAAGTCTAATTTTTTCACCTTGAATAACAGTAGAAAAACAAGGCAAGGCTGTGCTGTTAGGAAATCAGGAGCTAAACAACACATCCATTTTTATGACCTTATATTTATGCATGCGTTTAAAGAGTTCTGAAATGACTCTCCGTCATCCACGCCTCGGCTCTGTACCTCAGCCGTCATAGTGGCTATGCGGCTCAACTCGATGGCTCCCGCCAAGACGTTTTTACGCAAATTGGGATTTTTGGGATCCTTCAGGTTGCTTATGCGGCTGCGGATCCTGTTTTTGTATTTCATGTCCGTGGCTTTTATCTCCTGGTAGATACGTAGACAGAGGGGAGAGTTAAGGAGATCAACTTCACACTTTGAACAATATTTCGAAAAGGATTGAAACAATTTGCTCTGATGCTAGCACATACGACGGTGTTAAAGGCAATGCTAACTATGCGGAAAAGAACTGGTAAGGATATGATCCTCGATTTCAGCTGCCATGGCCTCACAGTTTGCCCCATAGTCTTTGTAGTCATCTGAGAAGAGACAGAATCATTTTTTATATATTGTTAAGCAGTGTCTTGCCATTGAAAGCATCACTGCAGCATATATTCAGTACGTCTGGCCTACTGTACGCGTGGGTGTCAAGTGTTAGTCCTGGTTCTTTTGCGTACCATCTGTACGTAGAGCGGCAGCCAGCATTTCGATGCATTTGTCTCTGATGGAATCCCCAGTTTGCAGGCGAGGTGACAGGGGTCCTGCACTTGAGCTGAAGGATGGGGATAGGGGGCTGGTGGGTGTCGTGGGTGTCTTCGGGGTCTCTGGTTTACTCCTGTTTAAGGAAAACAGGAAGCAGGAGTTATAATTTCTCTAATGAGTATCTGAGTGTTACCCGTCCATTGGTGGCGGGCAGGTACAATTACCCATAAACCTGGTCGTATTTTGTTGTACAACTGAAATAGAAGCAAGCAGAATTTTTCAGCACATTTGAGCCTTTCCGAAATCAGACAGAGAACATGATGCCATTGGCAAAAAACTCCCCGAGGAACACAACAAAAACCATATGGTGTATTGGTACCAGCTTAATGAGGCTACAGTAAATATAGCTCTTGCCTTTCACTAGATTTCTTGGCCTGAGGTGAGCACCCAGACTTCGAGTTAGTCGAATCTCTCCTAGAGAGAAAGAGATTAAGACTTTATTGCAAGCATTCTGGAACACTGGGGAAATGTATTCAAAACAGAGCTGTCATAATATTTTCACAACACGGTGACCACGACCACATGAATTCACCGTAACAATTTTACATGGTATCTGTTAAAACTTTATAAAATAATTAATAAATAAGGCTATCAATCAAATTAGTGTTAAAATTTGGTTAATTATCAGTTTTCTATTTTTTTGGCCCATGAATCACGTTCCAAATACGAGTGCAGAGAGGCGGAGAGTTTGTGACCATTGCGGCTCCTAAAGCAAAATGTTAAATGGGTGCAATAGCGCCACCTACTGTTTTGGAATGTCAATCAGATACCAGTGCTGAACGATTCGGTATTAACACGGTATCAATAATCATGGTTATTAATATCACCGTTATTGTTTATACCAGTATACTGCAACATTCATAACTCAAAACACTGCATTTATGTATCGCTTTGCAAAAGGTGTTAAAAATAGGTTACTTTACTAATCAAAGTATCTTCAAAGTCAATACCTCTCTAGTTTAGGTTCACTTGACTGGCGTTTCAAGAGGGGATGGCTTGAGTCGGTAGAGTCCCTGCTGCAGTTAAACAGGGAAACAGATCAAACTTTTATAAAGACTGTGACTGTCTGTATTATCAGGGGTGAAAAGAAACACAACATCACGTGACATCAGATAAGCATTTGTGTTTAAGAGCAAAGTGCGAGCAGACCTGTCTCTCCTTCCATCCAGGCTGGGTTTTCTGGGAGGCTGCTTTTTGGAATCTGTGGAATCTTTTCTAGAAATTCAAGCACAAAGGAAATGAAAGGTGACAATTTGTACTGAAGTAATGGATAAAAGGAATCCATCGTCTTCGTTTTGTCTTCGAACTCCAAAGACAAAACAAGGACAATCCACAAGCTGTTGCTGCCCTCTGCCTTCATTCTGTAGCAAAACATCTATCCTAACCTCTCGATCTTGAGCTTCATCGAAGGCCTTTTGACTGGTTTACCGTCTCTCGGATCTTTTCTGGAAAAGAAGCATCGTCTCAGCATGATGGGATTTCACGCGATCATCTTCAACGCAAAGTTACGGAGTCATTCGGCAAGCGCGATTAAACTGCATTTATGCATTTGGCAGACGCTTTTACCCCAAAAACGTTTAAAGCACACAAAAGGAATACGTTTCACCAGTCCATGCATTTCCTGGCAACCTAACCCATGCGTTACGAGTCACATGACCTACAGAAACAACGGAAATGACTCTGTCATAGTGGATAAATAAAAGGCGTTATGTTAAAGGCAGGGTAGGCCATTCTTTTTCAGAAACATTTTGTGCTGTGCTGATTGAAAGTCTCTCCACATCCTGATAGCAATCACTTACTAAATTAATCTAAATGATTAATATAAATATAAACCTGAAGGACCATGAAATGTTTGTCCAATCATTGCATTCGGACCGAATACATAGTCTGACAGACAAGTAGGACAGCCTATCTTTGCATTCGAATGCAATGATTGGATGTTCTACTGGCCTGTCAAACTATGTATGCATTTCATGAGTTGAAAAAGGCGAGAACGCTCTGGAGAACGCTCTGGAGAACGCTCTGGAGAACGCTCTGGAGAACGCTCTGGAGAACGCTCTGAAGCGTGGGCAAGATCTTATGCTTTCAAAGCTAGCTTGCTATTGCTAGCCTCTCAGAAATTGCCTACCGTACCTTTAATTCACAACAGTACAGATACAGGCGGGGTGAGGTGCATTTCAGATTTGGAACAAACACAAGGTTTCACTCGATATCTCATGCTTCAAACCTGTCCTTCTCATTGTGCTCAGAGGACCGTCTTTTCAAATCCAGTGTGTCCTTTCTATAGTGAAACAACTTCGGTCATTCCTTCGAATATTAATCAAGTCAATAAAGTAAAACAATGCACAGGCACACAGCTTATACAATCCAGTTGTTTTCCAGTTCACCAGAGCTTAACCTGTCTTTCTCTTTGTCTTTCCTCATGTCTAATGAGGGGCGTTTTGGAGGGGGTTGGAGATGCAGGGGAACTGGAGGGAGAGGAGCATTCGGATCTGCGGTCTCGTTTCTACGCAGAAGAAAATCACTGGTTATGGCTACATGCGTCCCGGATAACTGAAAGAACGGTGTTAACCGAAAAACACCACACAAGCCCTGACCTCTCCTTTTTCATCTCTTGTTTCTGAGGAGGATGAAGATGAAAAGGTAAAGGAGGAAGAGGGGCGTTCGGATCAGGGGCTTTTTTCATCCTAGGCAACAAATATACAATAAATGTGGTGTTACAAAGAGAGCAGAAGGAAACGCTCCAATACAAGAACTGATGGAAGAACTGATGGTGCTGCTGGTTCATCTAATAAACCATTTCCACTCACACTCAGAATAAAACAGAACTACAGCAACAATGTTTTATTGTACTACATTATATATACTATGAGTGTATATATTATATATACCATGTATATACTATGTGTGTATATATTATATATACCATGTATATACTGTGTGTGTGTGTGTGTGTGTGTGTGTGTGTGTGTGTATGTGTGTATGTGTGTATATATATATATATATATATATATACTGTTATATTATCCTCTATAGCTGCTAACTGACAGCGCTCTGACCTTTCTCTGGAAGCCTCTACTGATGGACGTTTGAGAGGCGGAGAATGATGAAGAGCAGATGAGGATAAAGTTTCAGGTGCATCTTTCCTGTGGATATAAATATTTGGTGCTGACCCTCAATCACCTTTGTGCAGCTCTAAATATTTAGTACAACTGTTAAAAAATTTCAACACTTTCAACACTGTATTTACGTCATTAGCTGTACTTTTTAAACACCTCTTTTCTGTATTTTTTTATGAACCGTTTCCTACTTTTGTGTATTCTATTTGTTTTTTTACATATTTTTTACATTGTAGCAGTTTAATAAAAGCGCATTTAAAATAAAGTGCATTATTATGCGATGAATGTTGCATGATTACGCAATGTTGTAATACTGTTGCAGTGTTGGTCTTGTTGGTGGTGAGTTCTCTGCATTGTAATGGATTATTTTTCTTAGCGAAATATCTTTAGGATAATCTAAACGCAAGATAATTAAATTGGTATTTCACGCCTGTTTTTCATAAATATGTATTGATTTGGCAAGTAGATGTGTAATGAGTAGAATAATGGACAGCCAGTCGGTCATTATCACAATACAAACCCTCTCGCACCCTAATCTCCCAATCTCTTGCTTTATGTTGAGATATTATTCCTTACATATTCTGATTAGTGCATTCCCTGACCTCTCTTTCTTCACCTCCGATGAACGCTTAGGGATAGGAATAGGAGGAGGATGAGGAGGCTGAAGAGGAGGAGGAGGATGAAGAAGATCAGGAGCATTTCTCCTGCGTAAACACAAGCAAATCTCACCGATCATTATGAAGACAACTAATCAGATGATAAGAGATTGTCGTCCAGCTACTAAACAGAAGGTATGTGGCTGATATGAGAGCAGATGTTTATTGCATGGGTGCTGTCGTGATGTCTAACCTCTCTTTCTTTCCATCTATAGAAGGGCGTTTGGGAAGGTGAGATGGAGGAGAATGTAAAGAACCCACAGTGTCTTTTCTGTAGAAACGCAAACATCCACCAGCAGTATTTAGTACCCCTAAATGTATTACTGTGGTAACAGCCAATATAATAAACAAATAATCCATGCAAGAGATTACACTACAGTGCAATAAATTACTCCAGATTACACGTTCACCTTCGTGGGCGGGACTTATTTGTTGTATTGTGAAAAGTACGTGTTCCACAGCAGAACAGAGCCAGATCTGATTGGCTACTCCTCTGCTAAAACACTAGCAACACACACTGATTGGTTAAAACTTAAGCAACCTTGGTGACATCAGTGGAAAAGGAAAACCATTTCAGGGGTGGAGCAAGATTTTTGATTACGAAAACAGTTTTGGTTTTATTTCAGCATACTGCTCCCTGATCAATCGTACAAAATAAGACCACAAATGTGATTTCACGTTGACTACCACAAGAGAAATGTTCAAGCACACAAAATCAGAAACAGGCTCTGACCTCTCTTTCCTTACATCTGCAGATGAGCGTCTATGAGGGTGAAAATTGAGGGAAGCAGGAGGGAAAAAATCAACAGGGGCGTCTTTCCTAAACAAAAGTGAAAGTTTCACATGTTGTTGTTGTTGTTCTGTTTACGCACAAGTAAAAGTGGTTGAAATATGTAAACATACAGAAGGACCACTCAGATATTATAGGTTCATTAAAAGATGCATACAGTAATTTTTTGTTTGTGTTGTGCTACTATTTCAGAGATGGTACAGCATCCACCAGCAGGGGCTAAAATGACCATGCTTACCAGCCAAACTTTGACCCCTTGATTTGGCTGATTATATGATCGCAACGTGGCAGTCCCCCTAATACCAGCCTTTATAGGTCATTAATATGATCAAAGTGTTCTCAGGCATATAATAACATTATTTAAAACCGGCATGCTACATCCCTCATTTCAAGTGCCAAATGTTTTTAAACCAGAGAAAATGGCCGATCACATTTCAATAAAACAAGCAACCAAACTGTGTGTTTGGTTGTGTAAAAATATCCATGCACGTTTTCCACATAATCACAAATGTTAGAAACGCAACATTCGCTCTAATACTGTTGCATGTTTTGTTGTGTGACGTAAACGCCTCTTTCAAACCACATTCGTTTCAAAACATGCACAAACCCTAACCTCTCCCTCCTCACTTCCCCAGCGGGAGGACACTTATGGGCCGGAGACGCATGTGGCAATACAGAGGGGGGGTCACCGGTCAATGCATCTTTCCTAAACAAAATGCAAAATCTTCAATTTATTGGCACAGTTTTAGGTTACGGAATAACTTATCCAGCGGAGAGGTCTCCTCACCTCTCCCGTTCCTTTTTATTGTTAAAAGACGGCTTCTCTTTTTTGAGGTGACTTTCCTGCCTTTCTCTCCTGATTTCGGCCTCTCGTTTCTCTCCTCTCTGTTTGTCTTCAAGTTTCTTGTCTGAGTCTAAGACTGGTTTAATTTCCGTTGACGACCTTCGTGGACCGACGAGATAAACAGGTTATACCTCATAATGGAAACCACAAGTCTTTGCTTACTTTGCCTTCTGCATATATCAATGTTTGTACAAATAATTGGCCTTCGTCTTATCTGTTTCCCGAAGCTTTTAGTTGTACATTACAAAACCCTGTCTGGAGGACCTCCATGTTTGACCCTGTCATCAATAAACATACCTCAACTCTCTCTCAGGAGAAGTGCTGGCTGGTGACCCTGACGACTTGGCTGGATGATTACCATTCTTCACCTCATTCGACTTTTCAGATTTTTGGTTTTGACTGGATTCTGATTAAGATAAAGAAAACAGAATTTCCAGGTCTTTCCCAGAAGAGGGGCAATGTGGGTCATTTCTGTTTGTAGCAGATTTTCTCTTATCTTTTGGCAGGTTTTATTTATCAGAGGAAATTGCAGGTGGGAAAAGTTTACACAAGCTTCAAATTCAACAGAGGACTATGGTGCACTAGGCACTTATAAATGTCATAAATTATATAATGCATTATGAACATTTTAAAATCAAATTGGTTTACATTTGATCTGTCAAAAAACAAAACCCAAATACCTAAAAGCTTCTTCCAGTTTTTGATTAGAGTCTTTGCCAGGCTGACAACATCCTCATCAGAGCAATGTTTTCTTATTCCGTTTACAGACATGCCAATTCTTGTATCCTGAAATAAAGTAAACAGAAACATCAGACACACCAGACACACAAGGCAAAAGTACATTGACAAATATAAAGATACTTACTGCTGTACGTACTTACTGTTGTATGTACTGCAAACTGATTTATTTACACCATACAGATAACAGTAGATAATATATATTATATATAACAACTATATATATATATATATATGTTTTAACACAGGGCATTTTCTCCAAGAAGCTATTTTGTCCTGCAGTTTTCCATTTGACTGCGCTGTGTGTATAAGGTCCATTATACTACATACCCTTGATATGGGGTTGTTCTGCAACTATATTTCCCCATGAAATCAATAAGTTTGTCAATAAAATCAATCGGGCAGACATACCTGAAGTAACTTCAGCGTCATGTTGAAATTTTTCAGCTCTACTAGAAGATCCAGAGCACCATCCTACACAGACAGGAGATTATAATTATTTTAATAAACATTAAATTGCTAACACTTTACAATAAGGTTCCATTCATTAACATTAGATCATGCATTTGCTAACTAACAATGAACAAATGTATTCATTTTTGTTAATGTCACTTGATACAAATACAGTTGTTCATGTTAAGAGATTAAACTTCAAATTAAACTTTTTTATTTTGTTTCTAAAATGTATTCGTGAATGTTACAATGAACAATAATTAAGAACAATAAACGCTGTATAAGCATCGTGAATTGATGTTAACTAAGGTGGCTAACTAATATGAACTTTATTTAAAAGTATTAACCTATTAATTAAGCATTAATCCATTATTTAATAAATGTATTATTATTTAGGCTTCATTTAGGATTAGACTAACTCATAAGACAATTACAAGGCTACCTATATATACTATTGTCATAAATTAGGCCACGCCTCCATGACCTTGTGCCATTTACTACGAGAAAACACGTATGTGTTCTAAGCATTTAAAAGAAAGCACGTGAATACAGCAAGTCATCACATCCCTCGGCCTAGATAGACGCATGTTAGTCTTTGTCCTTCGCGAAAATAAATCTAGAAGTAAATCTGCGCCGTCCTTAGCCTCAACAACACCTGTCCTGTCACATATGCGTCTCTGTAGTCGTATTACACGCGTTACTCGCTCTCTTTTCTGCAACAACATTAAACGACGCTTGTGCACGCCTTTGCGTGCGTAAATCTGAATGAAAAGCACACAAGTGAGAGAAAAAACTGCAAGTAAGTTATTAGTACGCAGCATGACGAGCGTTTGCACAAGCGGACAGACAAACAAACAGCGTGAAGCGTTGCGTCAAAATAAGGATCTCACCATGTTATTTGTAGACACCATCTTGTCTAGCTTTTTAGCAATCCGCAACAGGTCCTGCTCTCGCGTCATTGTGTAAGCATGAATAACACTTTAAGTTAAAACAAGATGCGTTTTTAATACGTTAAATCATATAAATCTACAAAACAATAAGCGAAATGTACGAAGTTTTGTTCCCACGCGTAACTTGCTCCTGCACGGTCGGTTCAGTCGAGGGGGCGGGACCTTCAAAACAGTCGGAGTCGTCAATCAATCCATGTGGATTTATAACAACTCCTAAATATAGACGTTAACAGGGGGCGACTAAGGTTCAGGGTGAATTTCAGGGGTCCTATTTTTAATAGGACACTTGAAGTCTTAACTTTAATGCTGCAACACGGTTGTATTTGTATCGGTCCACACTGCGCAATGTGAAGGACGTTACAGTATGAGCGAACAGTTCAATCCGTGCACATGTAAGCAAGTGAAAATATTCGGGTGTATCATTGGCCGTAACCAATACGTTTGAATAGGTTGCAATGCAACTTTGCAAGGTCCTCAGAAAGTCCAAACAGACCGTGTTGGGGAAGTACGTTTTGGACGTTTGAACAAGACATTAAAAACTCAACAGGTGTTACCAAAGTTGAACAGCAGATGTCAGCAGTGTGCTGAATATCAGGGTCTTCTGACCATTTCTCTGTAGTGAAACAGTCCGATGGACTCCAAATTTAGTTAAAAGATCAAATCTTGACAAAGCTGATCTTTTCGTAATTCATTTCAGTATTCGTTTTTTGAAAACGCATTTGGCTAGTGTCACTAGAAACTCAAATCCAAAGATCCTTCACTACTTCGCCTGTTTCTTGCATATGCAGGCGCAATGCCTCGAATCTTTCCAGAGATGTAAACTGAGCTGACCTGGGACCAGTGTGAAGGTGTGACCCAGGGTGGAGCAGGCAGACGGGTACAGAGGAAATTCTGTGCTACTGCAGGTGGAGAGACTTGGTAACAAGGTAGAGAATGTTTGAAAAGAAAATCTGAGTCATTTACAAGTTAATGTTAAGACTGTTTGTGAAACAGAACTGAAAACTTGTTTACAGTAATACAATAAAATGAAAGTCTGGCAGTTTTCAGTTCCCCTTCACAAATGGATCAAAATATGCCAGAAATGTTTTCCATAAATATTAAGTCTTTAGGAATCTTGGAGACACTCTTTAGCTGTGTATTTGGTACAGTTTGGTCAATTTTTCGGTCTATTTGGTCAAATATTTGGTTGTATTTGGTCAAATCTACAAACCACGTTCAAGAAACATCAAAATTAACTGTACTGCGGCTCCATATTGGATGACCCCAGGTGACATTGGTGCTAAAATAAAATCAGTAAAATACGTTGTGCTTATTTTCCCACCATAAAACTGAGCAAGTTGCACCCTCCCCACGCCAGCAACATCTCACAGCCTCTGATTTTGCCCTCGAATATTTGCGATAGCATTCTACATCACTTCCTCTCACTGTAAGCACATCCCTTCCGTCTTCTAACGACGGCCTCACCCTAAATACCCTCCGTTCAAAGTTTCTATGGTTACATAAATTATATAAAATTATCAACGTACGTTTAAAATGTGCTGAATTACAGCAGGTTTCTGGGAAACGGATCTATCATTACCCTCTGCGAGCGCCCCACATCAGTGAGCGACTGAAACCAGCTCTCAACAGCGGCAGACACACAACAAGTCAAACTTGCCTAGAAGGTCTGGTTTTCAAACCACAAGGGGAAAAAAAAGGGAAGAAAAAAAGAAGAGTCTTGAAAAATGGTTTTCCTTTTGATGACCTCCCGCTTCAATTTTATGACAAAATAATGAATCCACCAGTTACCAAAGTATCCACCTACAGTGTCTTCTCAGGCAGTTTGTGGTGTCTTTCCCAATTATAGACACAAGACGCCGGACTATGGCAATTATGGAGAGTCTGAGATGACATCAGACCAGAAAATGAATGATTTCACCGTGCCTCCGTTTTTTTAGGCGCAGAGAGTCTCTGTAATAACACGCGAAGATGCTAGACTGTACTGCCACGGCATGCACAGCAGCCTCTGGTTAAGGGTGTATTTATAAAATCTCTGCAAAGGTTTTTTTTTTCGGTGTGACGAACGGTTCTGAGAATGTCTGTGTGGCAACGTTTTTCGAAAGGAACCGATATTTGCTGAGAATATTGGCCATGAGCAGAACAAGCTCTTTGTGCCCTGTGAAAACCACACGTTTTGTGTCATTATAACCCTGACAACTGACAGGTATAAACGTGCTCCGTTCAGCTTACTTAGTATGTAGCAGCAATGCAGTAAAACCAAAACCAGATACGTGTCAATAGTGCTGTAAAACTTCTGTAAATCTTCAATCTTCTACATGAGTTAAAGCTGAACTCAACTGGAACACATTGCCGTGCTACATCAATCTAGGCGAAAAGGGAACCTAGTCATTATGATCTGACACCTGCAATTGACTAGACTTGCCTGTGTGATACCACAGACACTTAACTCTCTAACAGGATAGTTAAGGGCAGAAGTGTTAGTATGTAAATCCCCTCTTACTCTCATTTCCTTATCTATCTGCTATTAATCCATTTGTGAGAACATCCAAATCCCCTTACACAGGCTACACTTTTCCTGTTGCCGAATTCAGATCATATTTTACCACCTACAAACTGGTTTCACTTATTATTTAATGAGCTTAAAGGCCTGTAGGAGTTGCGGGGGAGATTGAATTTCACACAAATATTCATGTGTATTCAAAATGTTTCCTAAGGCGACGTTATTTTTACAACAACTAAAACAAAGGAATTAGTTTCATTAACTGGGATAAAAACTAAATTAGAATTCTCTTTCATGGCTCCAAAACGAACTACTAAATAAAAATGACGTCAACTGTTTTTTATTTTTTATATAAAATTTGAAATCTTTACAACCTATTATTAAATATGAAAACCACACTACATAGCAATAAAACTACACAGGCCCGATCATTTTAACAGCATTAAATGTAATGCATTAACTTTGGCAGCACTAAAATATTACAATGAAAATAAAAACTATACTAACATAAACTAAAATAATCACCACTGGCATACATGTCATATTTAATTCTTGAAGCAACAGTTCCGAAAGAGTTAATCAAACAGTTGAGAATAAACACCCAATAATTCACAGAAATCTATGTTGATGCTAGAGAGAATATAAACTCTATCTGTCTCTCTTTGCACTGACAGCAGCATTTTGGGGAATGGAAGATAAACACGGACTTCTAATGCATGTGTTGAAGTTATCCACATATCCACGTATTCCACTTACCTAAAAGATCCGATGACTAAGATGTCATTGCTTAATCATTGATATATGTGTTTGTTTTGACCAGTGTAGAAAGCCATTCAAACAGTGTGTCTGTTGCATAGCAACACCGAGTCTAAGTGTGCCGGTAAGAGCCAGGCACTATTTTTTAAGACAGTGTTTTAATCTTCCTATTAAAACACAGTGATCATCCACAGGCACTTACTTAACTCAGTGTCCCAATCAGATTAGCTCACTTCAGCAGTCCCTCTCCTCTGTTTCTAAGCTTGTAAACACACTAATCTATTACTATGAGACACATCCTCCCATAGACCTAATTTTCTGTTTAATAGCTTCTTTTCTGACATCACTTAATACCTGAACACTTGGTTAAGCGAGTTTGGGGGGATTCCATGGCGATTGGCAAACGCTTGTTGTAAACAGCTTTCACAGGCTTACGGGGTAAGTTAGGCAGCCCAAAAACAGACAGCGCAACTCCTGTCAGAGCACAAACTGGGATCCATCGAAATGCAGTAAGTTTAAACAGCATGGGACCTCTCATCGCCAGTAATGTTTAACTATTCTCAGCCCTTTACTTAAACAAACTCTGACAATTTGAGTATGTTGCGCATTTGATAGTAGAAAGCGAGATGAGAAACCTGTAGTAAAATATTAATGATGACAGCGGCTCACAAATGATATCCAAACTGCTTTCAGCGGTTCTTTGTAGTTTACGCGAGATTTATGGATACCACATGATTCTCGTGGAAGCAGGGGTCCAAAATCTCAAAAGGAAAATCCTCATAATGGTTTTAAGGTCGGTCCCAGGTCAGAAGGAAGGAGCCAGTTAAACTGGGGGTACGAGGTGATGTCACCACAGAGCCAGCTAACAATTTTAGGTTGTCAGCTGTAGGTTTTAGGTTTCCGTTAAGTAACAAAAACATTCGAAATGTTATTTTGAAAGTTCTACGTACATACAAGATGTTCTATTTTTTAGACGGCTGTATTAACATTATTGGTTGGTTATAGGAACATTATTCAAA
This sequence comes from Botia almorhae, assembly GCA_036877575.1. Classification (NCBI taxonomy): domain Eukaryota; kingdom Metazoa; phylum Chordata; class Actinopteri; order Cypriniformes; family Botiidae; genus Botia; species Botia almorhae. The sequence goes on along the minus strand of JAZGTJ010001321.1, from coordinate 21,460 downwards.
CATTTTTTTAAATGCTGTAACGTTTTTAAAACATTCCATTAACTGCTTAAGAATAATGTTTTTGATATATATATTTCATATTAAAAACGTTGTACAAATGTTACGACAAGAACTTTGAGAGAACTATAGCCAACATTCTATGAACATTCCTTATGTGGAGAGAGGCCCAAAGTGGGTGATGTCATGGGAGCTGGACACACAGTTGGCAGGGTAACTTTCAGAGCCCACCAGGGGAGATGTGGTCCACCGGGATCTCGGCTCTTTAAAGAACGTTTTTGTTCACTGTGCTTCCTCCTCTAGTGGCCCAGGAGGGTCAGGGTTTTTGAAAGACAAGGTCATGTGACTCACCTCTATGGTCAACTTGCAGAGGGTGTTTTCCAAATCAGACCAAGCAGAGGAAGAGGTCACTAATCACAGAAGCAGAAACTCTTTTGTTGAATGAGCGTTTCTCTGTGAGGCAAGAGAAGGAAAATAATACCACGCTAACGGGTTACGTCATTTATCATCCTGACATTCTGACAGCGCAGTAATAATGATTTGTGATGAAAATGCTTTAAACTGTTGTACAGGCATAGACTGCGTTCAGAATTACGAGCGTCGAAAAATAATCAAAGAGTGCACTTGTTTAAAAACACACACGAACCAATGGCAACATTAAATTGATCTATTTTTCCTCACAGACAGAAGGGATAATGCGTAAGGCTTATGGTTTTATGCTCAGATTTACAGGAGTCTCTTAAAGGAATGTTTTTGAAGCACACCTGATGAGTCACGGTTTGGCCATTTTAGTGGCTGGATCTGGTGAATTAGTTCTGGGTTGGAAAACAAACAGCCTCTCAATGGATGCCGCAGGTCTAAAGTTAGAACAGAAGTCTAATGACCCTGATGTTTACTATAAACACCATCGTCACAGTTACATCATCACAATGAATATATATATATATATATGTATATAGTTGTATGTCTATACCTTTATATGCATGTGTATGTAGAGCATGGACTCATTAAGACGGCCTAGCTAACATGAAACATTCTGAGAACATTGGTTAATGTTCTCTCAAAGTTTAAAAAAAACGTTCTTCTTTTTTAACGTTTAAATGTAACTCTGTCGTATGATGTATGCCGTATATTTAATGTCATATACTGTATATCAAAAAGTGATTTTTTATTCTTAGTGGAGCGTTTAAAAACAACAAATATTTTTAACAATAACGTTCGAATAACGTTCTTATAACAAGCAATAATGGTAATGCAACGTCTAAAAAGATGTTTTGAACGCTCCTAGAACAGTCAAGATAACGTTCAAATGTTTTTGTAACTTAATGGAAACGTTAGGTAAATGTTCTTACAACCTAAAGTTGTTACCTGGGAAGTAAGGAAGTAAACATTTAACAGAGGGCGATTAGGGTGGCAGGGATAAGGAAGGGAATGTATCTGATGTATCTGATCCCATCACAATCCCCTGGCATGCATATGAGCTGAGGAATCTAGGGTGCAGTGTTGCATCATCACTTTGAGTCTGTTGGATAACAGCAAGCAGCCTCTTTATTATTCGAGGGCACATCCGTTCTCTACAACATCCATACAGCTCCCACAGAGCAGCTGCAAAGAGTGCAACTCTCTCTGTGTTTGGAACGTAATACTTGTCTACTGCATACTTCACAATAAACAGTGCATGCTGCCTGCTTTTTTAAACATGACACGTTATGTCTAGACATTATGTCACGATAATCACTTTAAACAGCATTACGCTTTATTGTCAATCACATGACCTCATTACTTTTGTTTCATTTCAAAAATTCAAAAAAATGTAATCTGATTTTGTATAAACATTCCGTAACTCCTGCTAGTCCAATTAAACAAGACAAATATTTCTGGTTTATTCACGACACTTAAAATGGAAAGTCAAGCTGAGAACATTGCATTGTGGGATACAGTATTCCAGTCAGAATGTGCCCGGGTATGCAGAAATAGTGTACACTACGCTCAGCATACATAGTATAGTATATAGTAGTACGCATAGTACATAGTACGCAGTCTGTATAGTATATAGTAGTAGTATGCCATTCCAAATGTAGCCATTCTGACTTCAAAGGGTGTCGTGCAACAGCAGCCAACTAATATGATGTCCATATGATGGACAATTTCATACTCTTCTTTGCTGCTATCTGATACAAGCATCCAGCTTCTGAGCAATCCAGTCTTTCTCATATGAACCCACAACACTGCTGTGTGTGGCCTCCATGTTGCCATCTGTTTGTATTGCCAAAATACAAAATGTGAGTTGTCACGTGACCGGCAGATCGCATCCAAATGCACCGCTTTCATTTTGCACCTGTAGATAAAATATATCTTCACAATACTTCCCCTTGATGTTTTCTGGCCCCGGGGCCCCATTAATATTGGGAAGAAAATGCTACTGTGTGTATGTATGTCACACTTGTGTGGAATGAAGCCAGATAGCATAAGGTAAGAACTGAAGCGAAAGGGGGATGTTTTCAAAACGCTGGCTAACATTCTCTCCAAGTTCTCAAAAACTTGCAAATTCTTGCAGTAACGTTAGAAGAAGAAAAGAACATAAATTGTCAATTGAACGTTTTAAAAACGTTACAGAACTAAAAGCTTGAATAACGTTCTTATACCCGTGCAATAATATTAATGCAACATCTAAAAAATTGGAAAAAGAATGGGAACATTTCTAGAACTTTCAAAATAACATTTTTAACATTTTTGTTACTTAATGGAAACGTTAGGGAAACGTTCCTACAACCTAAAATTGTTAGCTGGGGAACTGTCTAAGCACTTTTGGATTTGGCTCAACCTATCAGTAGTTCTTTTCTGCTCCTCTCGTTGGTTTTGCTACATCCAGCCCAAGGCATGGAAAATCCCATCATCAGCCAGAGAAAATATTCCAACAGACAAACTCAACTATTTGACGAAGCATAAATTTAAGTCAGCAGGCCGGGAGGAAAAGCAGAGAAGTAGTTAAAAGTATGTTGTAATTAAGAGACGACCGGGTCAAAGACATAATTTAAAGGATGCCCTGGTATGTAAGAAATGTATTATCAGGTGCAAACAGTTCAGTGCACCTTCCTAAACTAATGTCACTTCGTAACAGGATGAATTGAGGAGGTAGATACATATCTTCATTTTATAATCATACCGAACAGCTAGAATTAATAGATATGCAAACAGCCGATGGCACACAACCAAAAACCTTTTCCTCTTGACTTGAACCTAACAAATGAGACATGTTGAAAATATAAAACACTTATTTCTGAAACAAAGGAACCAGAAACATGCCCGAAACCAAACAAAATATTTCCAGTTTTCTTTGAAAATAACATTTAACCACTTTCTTCCAGTTTTGCCATAAACGATAATAAATCAAGAAGTAAATAATCATGTGGAGCACAGATGGGCTTTGAGGAAAATCAATAATGACTATTTAGTCTCAGTTGAACTTCGCTCTTAAAAATAACGGTTCTTAAACGGTTCCTCAAAGCGATGCCAGAGAGGAACCTTTTCTGGTTTCCCAGAAAACCATTCGGTCAAGGGTTTTTTTTCTTTACTTTTCTTACCTAGTCTAAAGAGCCTTTTTCCACTGCATAAAACCTTTTATGAAACAAAAAGGTTCTACTGATTTTAAAGGTTCTCTGTGGAACCACACAGCCAAAATGGTTCTTCCATGGCGTTATGGAGCACCAAGAGTGTAATATGACCACATTCTCTGCTCTTTGACTTAGTGACAGATTTGACATTAGAATATCAGTTGACAATGCCCACAGTTAGACCTTAAATGAAGGTAATATAATCAGTGTCAACATTAATCCTAAAAGTCTAAAACTGCTCTAACTAATTTAATTATATTGTTAACCGGTTTGTGATTTGTGAACGACAGACCACCAGAGAGCATCTACAGACACTGTATCTTTTGTTTCATCAGGAGCCCCTCATTGTAAGCGGAGACCCTTTTATTAAATAAAGAAAACCTGTTTTTCTCATCACTGGCAGGGAAGGTTTTAGGCTGACAACCATTGTGATTGGCCTTCCAGGAAAAAGGGGCCACTTCACTTTTGGTTATACAGACAATTATTGTTAATGGGGCAGACTGCAATCAGTACCAAATTTGTTAAATAGGCTTTTGGCTCTGGTGATGCATGTTAACAATTGACATTTTAAGCCTATTTTGGCCCAAGTACACAAAGAAGATTACTTGACGCTTCGTTTACGCTTCAAACGTGTATTTTAAGGGTACGCTTCAAGCTTGTATGCGACAGGGAGGATCAGGCGAAAGATACAGTTTCAAAGGGAGGAACTATTTACCTCAAAGTTATCCTAAAATATCTACCCCACCCACCTACGCATGTCAGTCACCAATTCTCTTTGGTTTTCTCTAGTTTCCTTCACACATAGAGCTTTTGTGTGCCTCATACAGGATCTGAGCATTGACACAGGAAGTTAAAGCCAACCAGGGAATCGTGGGTGGACATGATGTCACAGTAGAACTAGTGTGGATGGTGCAGGCAGACAGAGTGGACCGAGTGATTATACAGAATATTATACAGACTGGTGATATCACCAGTCACTCAGAGATAACAACTGATTTTAGCCAAATATAATGTACACTCTGGACATTACACTAGCCTACGAACTTCAAATACACACTAGTGTACCCTAGCTAACAGGTAACATTCTCAGAACATTCTCTAAATGTTCTTTAAAAGGTGCTCTAAAAGGTATCATAAAACGTTCTTGCAGTAACGTTAGTAGAACTTTTTTAAAGACGTAGAAGGCTAGTAGAAGGTTATATCGTATATTTAAAAGATGTTATTTTTAAACTGTTAGTGGAACGTGTTTATAAATCGTTCTCTTTAATTACTTTTAATATTATTATAATTTACAGTAATTCTTTTTGTTAGCTTGCATTGTGCATTTCATGAAGGAAGCTGAATGAACGTGATGCTAGCAAGTCTGTGCTATATTTATCAACATTACTTACTGATTATCGTCTCCGCCTATTAGACTGGAACAGAAATATTGTAACATGAAAAAGATACATACTTACATACTTCAGCTATATCTACAGGATTTTTCCTAGTATTCATCTTGAAAAGCCTCGAAAACAAGGTTAGCGTGTGATATGGCCGCGTTAAAACAGACACTCCTTGCGAGTTGTTATCACATACCTCCGGATGGAAGTGCTCTTCAATAGTGACCTTGGGAATTTGGCTCATCTTTTAGCCAAACAAAATATCAGCCAAGCCAAATATAAATCAGAGAAAAAGTGATTTCAACAATAAAACAAACAAAAGTACAACATTCCCTGGAACGCAAGCGAACTATTCAAAAACAGCTAGTGAAAACACACAAAAAACATATTCCATATTGAGTCGTTCTCATGGAAACAAAACTATTAGGCGTCTAAACGGTTATCTAAACAGATCATTGTTCAAACGGTCTCCTTACTTTACCTCGACTGGTAATGCTAAGTTTATAATTATGATTTATAATTTCAGCTGTCGGGTCCCTTTGGCTTCATTTCATAAAGTACGTAAAGTAACCTGCAATTCGATGTTTCAAACAGAGATGGCGCAAATGAGGCAAACGTTACGCGTCGCAGCTTTAAATGAATCTGTTTCGATTCGAATAAGAACAATTCTGATTCATTTTTCTATGGATACTTGAACTGTTTGTTTAGAAAGAGTGGAAATTAGTGGAACTACAGGAAAGAGTCTAATGCCCTTAGGATGCCTGTATATTTTGTCAACCCTGATCAAGGACTATAACCCTATTTCCCAGCATCCCTCTTTGGCAGCTTCTAGGAATCACGGAAATGGGATCTCCATAGAGCTCCTCTGAAGCCAGATCCAAATTACATCCCACTTACAGGGGCTTTGCCTCTAATGAGTGATGTCTCCCAGTAATTACTTTTCTGTGAGTGTCCCTAAAGTCATCCAGCTACACAACTGATGCAGAAAACCACACAGAATCTGCTGCAACACACAGATTCTGTGCGGATGTGCTATAGATCCAAAGACCACTCACATACTAAATTGGTTAATTGACGTTTTGGTCAAAATAATGTGGCGTATACGTACAGACAGCAAAAATATAGTTCTGGTTTTTAAACGCCAAATGCATATTTCATTAAAAAATGTAAAAAATAGAGACATAATTATAAAAGGCACTGTAATGGAAATAATTTACCTTAGACAGTTTACTGCAAGTTTTTGGAGTAAACTGAAAACTTACTGAAACTTACTGAACTTACTGAACTTACTGAAAAACAAAACAAACTAAAAGAAGAAAGGAGGTAAACAACAAACACTAAACAGGAAATGGACAAACATTCAACAATGGAAAGCAATACAGAGCGAATGAACGACACAAGCTAGAATGAAAACTAAAAACAAACCAAGGAAAACTAACCAAAAACAAAAAGGAAATATGCCCACATGTACAACGATGAACACTTTTCTATTTCTGATTTATTTTAAATGACATTTATTTTGATTCAAAGCTTTGCGCGTAAGCCTCAGAGTTCCAACGGTCCCATAAAATGGTTTTACTGTGAAAAGGGCGGATGTTGTTGAATTATGTGTGCTTTGAAACAATTTAATGTGGGCTTACAGCGCTGTTATTTATAGAAGGCGAGCTTTTGAGCGTGTTCCCGAGCTTGTGTTTGTTTTGTTTCACAGGGAGGGTAAAAACAGTCCCCTCCAGAAGTTTTATAAATTCTTTAGCTTAAAAACAGCAGAAAGAAACCCTGGACAATGGGACACTGTTGCACAGACAGTGGGATGCTCTGTGACCTTGGCCGTGCTGGGAACAGAGAATGTCTGAGATCATAGCCCCACAGACAGCCTTGCATCTCCCTCAACACACCACAGGCCTCCACACTTGGCTCAGTCCGCAGCTTGCGATAACATCCGAGGCTAATTCCTCCTGCGGACTTCACATGAGAACCACGTGTGGGGCGAGACGACTACCAGCGGAGCATCTCTCAAACCCATCGCCCCACCTGAGAACATCTGGACCTGGGCAGAACAACCCACAGCTTTCATCTGGCCTTGAAAAGCTGGGGGGGTGGAAAGAGTGAGTATTCTCATTCTGTAAATACGGACGGTCTGAGAGCGCTCACTGTTTGCTCAAAGCATCATCAGCATTGGTGTATACAGTGTCCCCAGCTAACATTTTAGGTTGTGGGAATGTTTCGCTAACATTTCCATTAAGTAACAAAAACCTTTCCGTAACGTTTCCATTAATTAACAGAAACATTAAAAATATTATTTTTGAATGTTCTAGGAATGTTCCAAACGTCCAGTTTTTTTAGACGTTTTAACATTATTTAACATTATTGCTTGGTTAGAGGAAAGCTGTTTAAACATTTTTGAATTCTGTAACATTTTTTAAAAGTTCCACTTACAACTCTGGAATAACATTGTTGATACATATGATATATAATGCTAAAAAGTTCTGCTAACATTATCGCAAGACCTGAGAGAACTTTTAGAGAACACTAGCCAACATTCTGAGAACGTTCCCTGTTAGCTGGTTCAGCTGTTTGGATTCAGTCAAGCTCTGTTTTCCAGAGCTAAAGGAAATATGATTGCTGTCTGCTAGGCTGGTCCGTGCAATTTGTATTATCCCTCTTTCTATGGTGTTTTCCATGGGGAGAGAAACACAAAAACTGTTCTTAGATCATATTCTGTGCTCTTTCATATTTGCCAGCACCTGTTATGACAGTGAGCTCATTCAGTCGTGATGGATGTGTTCTGTTTATATTCAGCTCTGTTTCTCGCGACGTCAGGTTGGCTAGCCAATAACCTAGTTGTTTTTAACCTTTAAGAAGAGGTCCTCGATGTCGCCAAGTTCTTGAAGATTCCTGAAGATTCCTGAAGCTTTCAAGGACGCCATAAACCATTATAGCTATAACAGTGTCTCTTTCACACAAAATGTGTATTCATGCAAATCTATACAAGGAAAAACGTTAGGGCACTTCCTGTTAAATGAATTATAAACAGCCTTATTTATAATGCTAAACATAAGAGTGCAAAACCATGCGTTTTTGTTGTTTTCGTGCATGCAGACTAGCCGGTGGACTGCATGAGCGCTGGCCCTTGGCTCCTAACGGCCCATTTTCTGCCAGCACATTTCTGACTGCACGCTGTCCGCTCAGGCCTGCAGTAGCACCTAAGCCAGGCATGTGTTTGGTTTGGAAATGAGGAAGTGCGGTGGGGCAGCAGAGTTCGGCCTGGGCGGCACTGCCCTCCCCCCCTGCAAAAACTCCAGAGGCCTGTGGCCCAGACACTGCTGCCATTCAGCTGCCCCGCGTGCTGGGGATAAAGTTGGGATTGTTTGTCAGCGGGTTGCAATGCGAGGAATGTAGAGCTCCAGTTCCCCTCTGGGAAGGGAATATAGATGGGTGGACATTCTGTCCTTTTCTCTCTCTCTCTCCCTCTCTCTCTAAATCTCACTCCACCACCATTTTTCCTCAGGAACGATCCGTTTACCAGTCCAGCAGTAGCCTGAATCGTAGCGGTTGTGACTGAAGTGGAATAACAGATCGGATCTCTCCCTGGTGAGCTATTTCGAGTCCTAGCAACACTGAGCTTAGAGGCCCCACAATCCCCTTTGCATGAGGATTCCATATCCACAGTCCACCCCATTGGCATTTCCTCACACACTCCATCATTCCCTGTGACATCACGCTCCTGTCACACACACTCATGCAATTTCCTCTCTGTATAAACCTTATAATTCTCCCAATCGATGCCACCAGAACCCAGTCTGACATATGGAACCCCAGACGAGGACTGTAGCCCTTAATGAATATGTTCCTAAACTAAACAAACTCAGTGAAAGGCCTCTGCTGAGATTTTAAAGCCTCCTTTGAAGTTTTTCCTCCACAAATGAGCCCACAGTTCTGAAATGAAAAGCTAATATGAGGAGGACTTTCTCTATAACGTGTTTAAGGGCCGTACAGAGAGGGATGGTGCCTGTTAGCTTTTGCTGGCCCACCAGGTCAGCCCAGTGATTAGGAGCAGCGGTAGCATGTGTTAGCCTTTAACTTCCACAGAATGAGGTCACTTTATGACAATCATGTGACTACCAAAACAGTTTAATTAAAAACACCTACTGTAGCCTGACTACATCTGGTCTTCTGGACAGCTGCGAGCTCACATGGCTTTAGAAAACCACCACTGGCACGTTCGATCCGCCAAGACTCAAAGGCTGCGGGACACGTTAAACCAGGTGTTTGTTATTGGTCATGGCTATTTCAGAGTATTGGGAAATAAGTTGGACATTTTGCTACGCTCTGCCTCTCTGCTCAGTTTTCTACATTTCAAGGATTAAGGAAAATGCTTAGCAAAGCTAAACAATGAAAATGCTAACTCTGTCTAGCACCATGTAAAACATTCTTAGGTAAAAAAAAATTATATATACTGTATATATATATATTATATATATGAAAAGTACAAAATGTACATGGCAGTAGAGAGGTTAAAGTAACAAAACTAAATAACACAAATATGCAGTGGATGTGGAATATTGCTTATGATATATAAATACATTTAAAAAAAATAAAAAGTATAATTTCACACTAATATGTAACATTCATATAAAACTTATTTTATTTCTGATATGTTTCTTTAAGATATAAACTGACCAATGGGAAGTCGCGTGTCAGCATGTGTCAGAAATGTTCGAACCATTGACGTATAGTCTATATATATTTCTGCCAGTGGTTTGTTCAGTAAGCTTGCTGTGATCTAATAGCAGTGGCTCAGCAGATAGACTTGCTGTGCTGACTGTGGGAGTTTTGAAAGCTGGGCAGCTCTGCCAGAGGCTTCATTGCCTGTGCTTTACGACCTGCGTCGGCCCCTGCCAGACCAAATCCGTTCGAGCGAGTAAACAGCCTATCAGGAGCCTTCCTCCCTCATCAGTTTGCTCTTACACTCCCAGTACACGGACCACACATGCACAAACACACATGCAGATCTCCAGACCTCCTGCGAACGTTAGATCTTACCACATCTAATTAATATGCAGAATTTGTGCCAGGCCATATCACACATCAAAGTCAGATTTAATGTGCCCACAAAGTCCTATGGTGCCTTAGAAATGTTGCCTAGAAAATTGGTCAGCTTAAAAGACCTAAAAATGGAAAAATTGTCAAATCTAAGGCACTTGAAAAAATAGTAGTAAGATTAGGCTCCAATCCATAACCTCTCTACCGCCATCTCTGTTTGAAACATACAATTGCAGGTTACCTTACACACTTTCAAATCAAATGAAGCCAAATTGACATTTCCTGGGAAATCGTATCCGACAGCTCAAATTATAAATCATTATTTTGAACTATTGTTGTAAATCAGGATAAGGAAAGGAAACAGTTTTGAACACACTGATCTGTCATGTACTCGCTCAATACCTGATTTTTGTTCATTTTTAACCCAAAATGTTTTTGGAACAATAATTTATGACGTGTTTGTAAGCCGGAGTCTCAGAACACTAAGTGACCTACCTGCACATCTTCATGTTACAACTTTTGCTGCATTCCTTTCAAGAAAAAGAACACCAATATTTGGTTTCTGTCTATTGAAAAGAGGCTCGCCCTGTTCATTTCTCCATTCTTCTTTCTGCCCTGATTAAAATGAGGAATCATGTGATAACTTTCTCTCCCCTGAGGCTTTGGTGCATGTTACACATTTCAGTCATGAATTTCTGAGGACACTTCCTGTATGGGCGCTCTGTGCTGTGTTTGACTCCCTTCTTGGTTATTACAGTGATGGTGGACATAATCAAACGTTAACCAACTCTTTTAGGCTGTAAGAACGTTTCTCTAATGTTTCCATGAAGTAACAAAAATGTCATTTCGAAAGTTTTACATTCAAGATATTCTGTTTTTGTATTAACGTTATTGCTCGGTTATAGTTATTCAAAGATTCTGTAACGTTTTCAAGACGTTCCACTAATGACTTAAAAATAACGTTTATATATATATATATATATATATATACATTTAAAAAATGTAAAAAAAAATGATATAACATTATATAAGTTCCACTAACATTACTGCAAGAATGTTTTTGGTTACATTGAGAGAACCTTTAGGGAAGTCATGTGATCTGTTAAAATAAATGGGGAACGGCTTTGCCCGCGGCTGACAGTGTTCTTGACGCTTCACGCAAGTTATAATTTGAATTCCTCATTAATAGAGGTTAAGCTTTTCTTGTGCATCACAATCATCCATGACAGGCAGTCTTCAACGTCCCAGACAAGTTATAATTTAAATGTCTCATTAAGTGACATTAAGTCATTTTTGTGGGCATGTCACACACCTTGAAAATTAACTATTTGTTTCTCAGCTCCACACCAGTCTTACAAATTTAGCATGTGACCCAGTAATGCGTCAAATGAAAAGTTCACAAATATTAGCTGTGATGAATTCGTTTGACTCTGTGAAATAAGAATAAAAACCTGAACTTCATTTGCGTCCGTTACAAATGTCACAGCCTGTCACCTTTACGATCACTATTAACACAATTATGTAAACACTGAATGTTGCAGTTCACTAGTGCTGCGCCGTCTGCCCTGTATTCTCGGTCGAAGTGATTCACAAATGAAGACAAGACCCCCATTGTTTCAGAGGAAACAAGACAGACCAGTATGATTCATGGATGTTATTGGCCTGGAGAGAAATATTTCCCAGCCCCACCAAAATATTAAACATCATATTTATATTTCCTTTAACCTTTCTCCTTTTATACACATGGCACACACTTTTGGGCAAATAAATGACACTGAGTGGAATATATCTATCCTTAGCCAAAGTTATGAAGAATAACGTCGGATAGACATATTATATCGCCATTTTGACCCATGAAATCACATTGTCGTGAGAGCACACAGGACACGAGGTGCTTCACTCATTTTGCAGGCTACTGTATCATGTTACTGGTTTTAGGTTTCGCACTGTTGTCAAGACAATTCTATTATTTATTACATTTTCTACCTCATTTTTGAGTCAAGGAACTAAACTTTTGACTAAACTTTGACTGATTAAACAAAGAACTTTGAGTTTAAAAAAATAAATATTGTTTGACGCATTCGTACGCGAGAATTGGAGCAGCGTAATTGAAACTACTTTACGGATAAAAGGTGTAGATAACAGCAGGGTGTAAATTACATCACAGGCTCATTAAACGTCACAGCTTGTCGCTTCATGTTCGAAACAGGACAAACATGTCTAAACATGTACCGGCACGTCCGTATATATCCCTGCATGTCCTCGTTTCCCTGCCTCCCACTGAATGAAACAGCACTACCTCATCCTCATTTTTAAACCACTGTCTGACAGGCTGCTAATGTCACTATTAGCATTGGGCATTGCGATGGTTTACCGTCTCAGTTTAGAGTTCTGAGCGATGGTTTACTGTCTCAGAGTCTAGGCGAGTATATTTTTGTTCCTTTTAATAACGTGTAGAGGACTAAGTGTATTATTACTCCCCAGTTATTTTGCTTCAGCGTTATGGCAGTAGTTGCTCCTCAGATACCTTATGAATACAGTGAGGCCAAAAATGAAAGCGAAAGATGGACTTTAAGTTTCTCTTTGTTGACATAATGCCATGAAACGAAACCTTCACCAACATGTGTTCAAGAACTTACTGGAAAGAGTGCAAAGTTTGATCTCCAGAGCTTTACAAAGACCCACACAGTGGCCACAATAATAAACCGACCTACGCTGCTACTGTAGGAATACAATTTATTTATGTTGTCAGGACAGTTTGTGCTTAACTATTGAGTCATATTGTGCATAACCCACTTTGGCATGTTTCTGTTGTTCTGTAGTTTATTACCACATTCCCAGTGGTGGCGAACATTCCCACTCACTGGCTAATTAAAAAATTGCGCCTTTTCCAAACTGGTATCTATCCATCAGCCAGACATGAAACCTGAGATACTTCAATCTTCTTGGAGATGTCAAGATGGAAACTGTCAAACTTGTTTTCGTGTAGCATTTTAAGTAGCATTTTAATCGCCCGTGTTTTTTTTCTTTAAATCGCAAGCACATAAATGGGGCAGTTACGTTTTTAAAGAAATATTCACATTTTAATTATGCGTATGTACAGCTCTACGTTTTGGGTGAAAAGAAACAATGGTCGTAATACAATTCTTAAGCTTTCTTCTGACACAGTGCCAAAATACTTATTCCATTGTCTCCTTTGGATAAGCTGTGTTATTACTAAGTAAGACACTGAAACAAATATTTTTAGTTATTTAGATTATTTAGATCTAATCCCAATGTAAGTGACAAAAGTAATTGCTAAATCACAACTCGTCGAACTACAATATAGTTTTACAGGGTAACTTAATGTAAACAAACTGGGCCATGGTGTTTATATCTGGACCATCTGTTCTACTTTTCTTCTTCATCACTACAGCCTAAATACAGTCCCTGCAACTATTGAACAATTATTGCAGTGTTATCACTAAGAACCGTGAGGTAGACATTTACCTCCATCATTTTTCTAATTTAGTGAGGGATCTTTTGCAGATGTGCATGAATTTTTATGATACTCTACATACTTTGACTCATGAAAAGGCAGATACTTAAAATATATTAAAAAGGCAATGGCACAAAAAAGGCCCCAGAACACAATGAATTTAGTATTAGAATTTAGAGCAGAATTTAGTATGTTTTTTTGGGGGGTTGTGAAGCTTATTGGAAGCAAAAGCAGTATTGTAGAAAAAGTGGAAGGCCTGAACGGCTTGTTCAATTGGCAAATGAATGTATTAACGTTATTGCTTGGTTAGAAGAACATTATTCCAACATTTTAAGTCTGTAACGTTTTTGTAACGTTCCACTATTTAAGAATAACACTTGATATATATAACGTTTGAAAACAGTTCTACTAATGTTACCGCAAGAACATTTTTGATAACTGAACTTTATCCAACGCCTTGAGAAGTTTCCCTGTTAGCTGGGTGTGTATTAGCTGAACAAATTAGAAGTCATTTTTTTATTTCACGTATCTAGTATGACCACCTTATGCTGCAAAACAAGATTCCTGATGTTTACAAAATCAATGTCATGGATACGGTATTATTCAAAGAAATAGGATTCTATCTCCAGGGGCGACATGGGTGGGTTAACAAAAAAGCTTTTGTCCGTTACCTTTAGTGTCACACTAAAAAGAGGGGCCATTGTGCCTTAGAAAGGATCCTTACGGTTCATGTCCTGGAACTGTAATGGATCCATTTCCTTAGATTAAGGCTCGGTGCAGATGCGGACCACACCAATGCTACACTTGTCAATTTACCAGTTCACCTCTGTTTCATAAGTGCTCTGGCAAATCTTTCAAATTATAAATACATTTCCATAAGAAGCACACAAAGGCCTAAAAAGATATAATTGTATGTTTGAATGTTAATGAGTGCAAGAAGTCTTTTTATAAACATGCCCATACAGTAAGTACTCAAAAATGAAGCACAACAGCTTCAAGAGGTAAAAATGGTCTAGAACACAAGAAGATGGGTTTTGTGCTTTTTTTAATCACATGGAAATACATGCCTCCATCCCTGAAAATAGAGATTTACAATTTACTATAGGAGACAGAATAAAAGCTTTCGTAGAGAACGCAGGTCTCGATTTTTTTGTGTACAACGTTTTTAGGCACTTGGAATTCCAACAGCAAACATTCCTTTCTTAACGATGAAAATAAAATATCTTTGGTCCTTTAAACAACCAAGATGCAAAACAGAGGTTGATTGAAACCACAGTCTGGCAAAAAAAAAAGCAAATACACACATTTAGCTTCACAAATCTTTCCTCCAGAATGCAGCCTTTTCTCTCCACTTAAACGAGTGTTGAACTGAATCTATGACGCATTTGAGAAAAGAACATGTTCAATCCCAACACAATATTTCTGCTACATGTGAAAAGAGATTGAAAAAACCCTCATCAACACCCTCTGCAACACAAGTTATGATTGGAAGGTTTGGCTCAAATCAGACATACAGCAGTGAACAGTCATTCTGTACAAGTCACATTTAGCAAAACAATCAAGTTCGCCATTGTTTAAAAAGCTCCCTCTCCGTAAAGTCCATCTGTGTTTTGTATTTTAAACAGTGACTATGGGATTCACTCGCTTGCATATCGACTTCACCATACAGGAAGTTGCTTGTATCTCTCCCTGGCACAGGATTTCCGGGTCAGTTACAGGGTAGCCACGTTGGGTAGGTATTACTGCAGGTGTGCACCAGCGGCTGCACTCGAGCTATGTAGTAGTTACTGAAGTTGATGTCTCGCACGTAGGGCGCTGGCTGGTAATAGCACGTGACGTTGGTGACCGTAGGGATGGCGTTTTGTTCCGCCAGCACCCTCAACGCAAGCGTGGAGATAAGGTTCAGAGTCTGTCGTCTTTCGTGTCCCATCAAGCACACCGTACTTTCGTTGACCACGTGGTACAACGTGACCAGACAGTCGTAACGTTTGTGTTCCATTCCGGCAAAGTGATTCTGCAGGTAAGCCTCCAGCTTCCGCTGCTGCTCAACTATGTCCGGAAAGTCAATGAAGAAACGCGAGCACATGTAGCGCTGGAGAGATTTCATCTCCGCTTCGGAGGCGGGCCGAAACCCTCGCACCAACAGGTGGCAGTATTTTAAGAGTCCCCCTCCACGGATCTCCTCTGGGTTTCGTGTTGCGATGATCTTGTTGCACAAATGGCCGAGAGCTTCTTCAAAGTCCCCGTACATGCTTTCGCCCAACACGGTCGGGTGGAAACACTCGGACATGGGCGTCTCTGAACAGCGGTCGAACAGAAGCAGAGAGTCCAAAGTGATCTGGAAAGAGTCTACGCTGAACTCAAACTGCCGCCTCAGAGAGTCCACAAACTTAAGCTCCACGTTCTTACCGGTGTTGTTGGAGAGAGAGATGAGGCTCCAGCGGTCCGTGTCGTTGCAGACCTTCACCAGCTTCTGAACGTAGGCTTCCTTCAGAGTAAGTGCAGAGATTCTCTCCTTGCTGACACCCTCGGGCAGGAAGTCCAGCAGGCTGTCGAGAACCACATCCTTAACCACACGGAAGGCTTGGTCGTCTGACAGGGAAACTCCAAATATCAGGTCCAAATCCTTATACCCAAGCCCTGTGTCCTGGTGCAGAACGTGACTGGCAGCCGAGCCGTTCAACCTCACATCCCGAACAGTGATGCCTCGCTCCTCCAAACGTGCTCGAACCACCTATGAAAATACAGTTCAGATAAAAAGCGGTGAGTGCACAGAAACAATAACAGATGCTTTAACCAATCAATCATAGTCGACAGATATAAGGCATGCCAGACAAGAAGGCCAGGCAAGAAAAATATTTAACTCTTTGGTTTTCATAGATGGCCACAGGTTCCAAGGGCTGCACTTCTGATTTTACTCGCCCAAATAACTTTAAACCTCCGGAACGTGCAATATTCAAACTATTACTAATAAATGTACAAAATTCTAACGTACGGTAAACCTGATGGAATGTGTGATGTAGAATTGGCCGAAGGCTGCAGTTAATCACACCATATGACAATTTACGAACTGTAAGTTCAGGTTAGTCATGTAATATCACATCCACATTAAATAACAGCATAACCGCTCATATTTTTAAAAAATGTGACCAATCCTCTCAGCTGGATGCACTGGACGTCATTGCGCTTATGCATGTGCAGTTAGAACAGGATTGAAAAATAATCGCCGTGTACGTCACAGATCTTTCAGGTTGAAAAACCTGTTTGATGGTACATTTAAAATAGAAACATGTGAAAGGTCTGACCTTTTCACTACTGTACATCTATACTGTTTCTGTTAGATCTATTTATGCATAGATGAAAGCCAATCGTAAGGACCAGAGTTAATCTGTTTACATGGAATGTGCACTGTGGGGCTTTACTTCCAGCTACACTAAGATAACAATACAACACACACACACACATCACTGTGTACAGTTTCACACTGTGAGGGGAACCAACCAAATCTGAAATGACTCGCTGAAGAACACATGAAACTACATGTTATAAATCTCAAATGTGAGATGTGTGTCTAATTTAACAAAGGCAAAAATACCAAAATTTTGGCTCAGGTTTTATTTAAGACAAGTGCACTTATGTTACTTGTTTTGCAACCATTAGCAGATTAAAACGTACTTAAAACTTATCGTCTCCACCCTGAACGCACGTAACCTTCATTTTCCATCGCTCTGTCGGATTAGTGTCAGTCAGTACGCTTACCCTCCCTCCCGTCACTCAAATCATTAACCTTCTATTTTTACATAAGACGTCATACTGTAGCAACTGACCTAGTCCAGGCAGTGAAATAATGTACAAAGCTCTGCGCACATCTATGATATTCTTGGAACCCAGTAAAAGCAACAGTTCCATACAGTATGTACATAGAAGTGCCCTTAAGCCACAAAAAGTGGATCCAATACATTTTTGCACCTCCTAACAGCTTCTAAGACAAGTCATGCTCCCCTTGAAATAAATGGTGTGTAGGACTTCACAATAAATTGCAGTGACCAAAATATAATTCACAGTATGACAAGGTACAATTAATAAACCACAAAGGGTGTGATTTATTTAGACAGAGTCTGCTCCACGGTTCATTGTTAAGCTTCGGCAGGGCTGTTCTTTTTATGACACGTGATCAGAGCATGAGTGGAACTCATGATGCAGTGTGCGTATATCTCAGCATCTGTGGGCTGTGTTACTACAGTTACTACTACAAGCTTTTTTTCTTTTTAGCTTTGAGGCAATATCAGTTAAAAAAAAAACACGGGGTGTCCGGTTCTGCTCCTGGATGGCCACCGTTTTAAAAGCTTTAGCCCCAGCTCTAATTAAACACACCTGAACCAGCTAATCAAGGTCATTTGGATTACTTGAAAATTACAAGCAGGTGTGTTTGATTAGAGTTGGAGCTAAACTCTGCAGGACACTGGCCCTCTGAAATCTTATACAAATGCAATCCGATGTAAAGAACAAAACGACACGCTCTGGAATTTCATAATAGTAATAATTCAGTTGTATTATATTACAGTAATAAAGTAAAAGTGAACTCCAAATACACTACAATACAGATACATCCAGGAGAAAATGTACAGTAATGCTTTCTTTGATGTTGTTGATGACGTATGTAGTCATATCTGTGACCCTCCCTCAATATTTAAACAGAAGCGCTCACATAAAACACATTTTAAAACATGTAACCACCAGGTGTATTTAATTTCGCCTAAAAGGTCCTAATTTGGGGTGTAAACGTGGCCATAGAGAACAATCTGTGTCAGGAGCGACTCCAAAATCCCATGCTGAGTCAGATACTCGACTGCTTTCAAAAGCAAAGTTTTATGGTCCAATTGTACATCACAGCCTCAATTTATGTGCAATTATGGCAATGCTTTTGCTGATAATGAAAACAGCCACAAAGTCCACGTCGCTCAAGGGTGCCCTAGAAAATTATTATATTAGGCTTAAGCAAAATGTGTAACAGTGACTGGGCGGCCATCTTTTGTTAATTTTGGGATGTCATGTGGAGGTTGGCTAATAAAACATCAAAGTTCGTTTTTTACAGGTTTGCCATTAAAGATAATGGGCTTCACATTATTATTGGTTCACGCTCTGAAACTTAATCTGGTCAGGCAGATGGCGTATTATGAAACACAGACCGTCAAAAGCTTGACCATTACTGTCCACTCTGCAGAGTAAAACTCTCAGAGTAAACCAGTTCAGTCCATTTTCAGAAGCAAAGAAAGGTTACGCCTTTTTCCTTTAAGATTTAAGGCAAAGCACCTATTATGCCACTATGTAAAGTATTACTATACTATTTACAGTACGTGACGCCACTGGAATTAAAGTTGCTCGATCTTTGAGGACTCTGCAACAGAAGTCCCAACTTCGGTCTCGCGCCGCTGTCAGATGGGATAATATGGGACGTGCAGAATCTCAAGCGTACTGATAAACCTACACAAGCATTTTCCATACAGCACTTAAAACAAAACCTCGCTTGTTGGGTGAGATGGGAAGCTAGTAAAGGAAGTCATCTGGAGAACAGATCAATGTGCTCTTGCATGTGTAGATGCAAACTCACGCTGCTTGGGTATGAGAACAAGTATTCTTTTCATTGGGGGAAGGGGGCAGAGATTGCGGTTATCACTGGACTACGGGGAATCACGCAGTGTTACATTGCAGGGGATTAGGATCGGTAATGACTCAAACTCACTGCCGCAATCGTGAGAACGAACAAGTCATTAACGTGGCTTGAATTTGCAACGCGTAGAGTTTTCGGTATCTGCCGAAAGGGCCAAAGGCTGATCATGTTTTGTTTCTCCTTAGGAAAGATCTGGAAAAATTCAAATAAGCAAAACACATTTTCCATTTTACACGCGGAAAGAATCGTCCTGAATAAATCGTCCAGGCAAAGGCTCTTGGTAACGGGACACTAGTTTAATAATGTTTCCGAATGCGAATATTAATGTTATAAATAGCCTAGCTTATTATATATATAACTGGAGTATATCGACACACTGCAGGGTCGGTGTCGAAACATTACAGTGATTGCTGGCAGGGTCTAGAGATTGTAAAAACAAGACAAAATGATAAGAAAAATGAGACAGAAAGTGTAAAAAGCATACAGCAAGAGCTAAATAAGGATGGTGTTAAATAAATGAGAGATTATTAGATGTTTTCACATATATATATATATATATATAATTGTTAATATATAAAATCTACTAAAAAACAAAGGAAGAATGAACAGTCATACCATATAGAGTTAAAGATCATATAGACCTACATAAAAAAAGAGTGTGGACTAGACAGTACAAAGTGTGCAGAAGCAGCATTAAGAGAGATGTGCTTTCATAATTACCTGAACAATCTGTCGCGGCTGCACCGAAAGCGTCGGGAAGTTTCCACGTCCGTGAACGGGAACCGTCTCGCCGAGAATAGAGTCCAAACGTTGCACCTGCTCCCAGGATAACACGCAAAACCGACTCTGCTCTGACACATCACCGGAGGACATGGCGATGGAAAGAACAACCACGTTTAGGAAAATGCAAAAAACTTCTGGTTTATTCCGGCCGAAATCGCTGCACTCCAAACACCGGATCGGATGCGTCTCTAAATGAAGTTCCTTATGCGAAGGCGATAAGGTTCGTTATTTTTTGCAGTTGTTTTTTTTAATCGATTATATCAAACGTTTCTTGAAGTCATCCAGCTGCGCTCACGACTCACTATTCCCAATGCGCGTACAGTCAGTCAACGGGATGCGAGCGTTACGGTTTGCTAGAAACGAAACGTCCGAATGGTATTTATATCTGAGAGATTTGCATACAGCGGAGTCATTGGTTGCATGTTTGCATATTAATTATTTGGGACGCTCTACGGAAGAAACGCCCAATCGATTGGCTGAAGCCGTGGCGTTGTACACGCCCACTACGCTTAAGGACCGTTCTCAACAGAGAAGACGTGAACGGCTCACGTCAACGTCTCACTGTAAATTCAAGGATTATTTTAATTTATTTATTTGAATAAATGTTTAATCTTCTTTACGCATTGCAAGGAGGTTAAACAGAAGCTATGTCTCTACATTCCTATTTTGAGAAAAATATATATTAAAAAGTGCAAAAACAATTTTTGTGCAAATAGTCTGCAGGCTATATACATTAGCGTGGTTCCTCTAAATATTAACATACCATTGAGCCTCTGTTTACTCTGTCCCTCACACTCGTTACCCTTTTAGAAAAAGACTTATTAAAAGCAATTATATAATTCATGAATATCTAAAACACACATATTGTTGCCTTTGCAAATATTCCACCTTGACCAAGGTTACAGCCTGTAAACATATACTACATATCAATCACTTTTTGCCTTAGTGAGAGAAAAAAAAGAGTGATGTGGTCTTAGTGTTTATAAAACGCTAGTTAAATAAGATCTGGATTTTGCTAGGCAGGAATTGTGAGAACAGCTGTGAATTTATAATAATCGGTCGAGCAGACCGAGGATTCATTACCATTGTACAACAGCCAGTATTAATACCTGACAGGGGCGAGTATAGTTAAACATTTATATTAAAACCCCCAGTGAAGAACTATTGCTTAGTTTGATTTATTTCTTGTTTAATTTGCAAATTTGTAAACATGCGGGTGATCTCCATCTAAGAAACTAATGACACAACAACGCAAAAGTTCAGTAATATAATTCGGAAATATAATTCAGGAAAAATTCAGGAATATTTAATGCCAAAGGTTGGCAGGTTTAAATATACATCAAGGTTTGTGTTTTGGATATATTTCTGATTAGCGTTTACTGATACAATGTTTACACACATTGGCTTCTGAAGTATTTTACCTCAGGATCTGGGGTCTTGCTGGTCTGCAGGTCTTTAGTTTGAATTCGCTTGAATTCAACTAGTTAAAGGC